>JAVQJL010022663.1:0-37198 GCA_036024295.1 Nannoperca obscura | reverse complement strand
ATAGATAGATAGATAGATAGATAGATAGATAGATAGATAGATAGATAGATAGATAGATAGATAGATAGATAGATAGATAGATAGATAGATAGATAATATACACCTTCCGCTGCAAATTGCGCTACTTCTGCACTAGCACCTCTGCATGTGTGCATGTTTGTGTGTGTGATGGGAACAAGCCTGTTCAAGCATGTGTCTTAAGATGAAAATGAGGTCATTTGGTCTCGTGGGAAAGTTAGAGTGGGAGAGACAGCAAGAGGTATGGTTAGGAGAAGGGACAAAAAAGATAATAAAGACAGAAAAAAGCAGTCAGGAAGATGAGAATGATGGAATAATGGCTGTTGGGCAGAATCCAGTTTGGGTATATCAGCACACGTAATGACACACAGATGGCAGCTCCCCACACACCTACATAAACACACACAGGTCAGAGAATTACTTTTCAACCACCGTTTTGCTCTAGAGGTCAACTTATGGCTGCCATCAATGATTCCAATTTCCAAAGACTTCATCCAGAGAGCCGCAGAGAGTAACGCAAAATGAGTGACGAGTGGAAGTTAAATCTGAGGTGAGAAGACCTTCACAAGTGACATTACATCTCAGGGAACAAAATCACATTAAAAGTAAAACAACTTTGAACATTATGGTGAACTAATATCAGTATTTATTTATCAGAAACCTATGGACATTGACTTCACTTTTATTTTGGCACTCCACAGGGCAGATAAAACAATGCAAGCACTCCTTACAAGGAGTCTTATTTTGAAGTAACTACTGTAAATTGCCTTTGCAAACACTGCCACGCGGGTGAGCCTGGGTTATATTAGATTGGATGCAATTTTGCGGTATCTGGCAACCCTGTATATGCCGTATACTCTTATGGTCATCATATCCCTGTTGGTTAGTTTCAAACTGTGGCCACTGGTTCTCTGTCTTAGGTCTTTCTGAGTTTGGTTCCATATACCATAATAAACAATTCTGCAGAGTTAAACTCCATTCACCATGTATACATTTTATGTATATTAATAATATTAATTCCTATCATCTTAAAATTGTGAAGGTATTGTAGCTTTTATACTATGATTTCACTTCAGAGTAATACAAACAATATTGATACTGCTTGGTGAGTATACTCTGCATCTCTGATTGGTCAAAAAAATTGTGGCTGACTGTGGAAGTCCTCATTCAGTCGTACATGTTCAGGATGTGCACAGCAAGTGTAATTAGCCCGAGGTTACTGCAGGCAACGGTACACCATGTCCTCTAATGGGACTTCCTCTAAAATGTCTCCATCTGCATTTTATTCCAAATATCAAACATCTGACTCGTATGCATGTCATCACAATCAGAGAAAAGTGAGGAATGGGAAGGAGAAGAAGGGAAATGGTAGTAGAGTCATTGTGGTCTGAATGACAACTGTTTTCTATATGAGATGCCCCTAGAGATGAGATGGTAAAATGAACAATCTAATTTTAAAGACGAAAAGCACTATATTAAAACTCAACGGGACACACACAGACAGACACACACACAGAAACAAACACTAAGGATATAATATAGAGTTATCCTGCATACCACATGCATAATTCATAGATCAGTAAAATTCCTGTGCAATTTTCATTGATGCAATGACATTAGGAATGTACCCATATGAAAACACAGTTGAACATGTCTGACTATGAATACTTTAGTGGGCTGCGGTTTCCTATAGTGGTAATGAATCCTGTACAAAACCTACTTCAATAGTGTACAGTAATGGCCATGGGACTTTTAGGTAAAGATTAATTACCACTAACTAATTTACAGCAAAGTACCTGAACTGACCCAACAATGAATTATTATCAGTTTTGTCAGTATAGGCTCCATTATAACTCAACAAAGAAGGAGGATAGCATAAAGGTCAAACAGAGATTGATTGATTATGAGGTACTGAATCATTTTACTGTAAGGCCTATACATTTCAAATGCATTTATTGAATAGCCATAAAGGGGAGGATGAAAGAAAGTAGCTCTGGGAGGCATGTGTTAAAAATGAGAGCAGAAGGAGCAAAGTGGTTTGGTTTAGGGGGAGTGCAAGTGAGAAGGAGAGAGCAAAGTGAAGAGGAATGAAGAGTGAGCACTGGTGCCAGACAGAGAGGAACATTCAGAAGAGAATATAAGATAGAGATGAAGATGACAAGGAAAAGGAAGAATGAAAGACAGAGACAAAGCATGGAAGATGACAATTGGGAAGAGCGTGAGGGAATAAAAGTGAGAACACTTCCGTGAGAAAGTCAGCAATGTGTGTATGTGTTCAAGGAGAAAAAAAGTGATTTTGTGAAATATTCAGTGTGATAGAAGGCTTATAGAAGCAAAATCCCCTCCCTGGAGAGAGAGAGAGAGAAGAGAGGAAGAGAAAGGAGGAGGAGCAGAGAAGAGGAGGAGAAAGGAGTAGTGATTGAAGTTTTGGATAAGAGTCATAAGGCTCGAGACCACTTCAACAGAGAGGTCTCTGCTATGAAGCTTTGTGTAGGACTGTCAGGGCCCTCTCTATTTTTAAACAGTGTGTGGGTATACTGCTCACACCTTATAGCGTCCAGTATACCTGTGGAGCTAGCTGGAGGTGAGCTTGTGTAGACTTTTCCACTGGGTAACCATTTTAGCAGAGGAGAAAGCTGTCTTAGTTAGCAAACAAAATACTAAGAGTTATTTTTGATCCTGAAATGGATAATGTCTTTTCACTGGCTTCATTGTTTTGGTATCCCAAAGTGCATATGCAACAAGTAAACAGCAGTATCTTTGGAGTTGGTGTCTTCACTGCCTCAAAGCCTAGATTTGGTTTTACTGCTAGCAGGTCCTCCTGTGAGAAAAAAATTTGGAAAGTGGGCATTTGCTTCGCTAAATACATACAAGTCATTGTGACTCCCTTACACTGCGCAAAAGTCACATGGAGGTGGCTGTGGAGGGTGCATGGACACAAAGTGAAGCACAGGTCTTACTTACTCAAACACTTTGTTAAGTGTGAGGTGTTGTGAGAAAATACTGAAAAAGTTAACATGTCTTTTTTTGCAATTCAAGTGAGTGTTGACTTTTTAGCCTCGCTAGTGGCGCATCTCTAGGGATAGCAATGTCGGTCAGTCGGTCAGCCACTTTGTTTCAGACTGAAATATCACAGCAACTATCAGATGGATTGGCACAAAATGTTCAAGACAAGTCGGTCTGAATGCCGCTTAAGTCACCTACCACTCACGCCAGCATGTCCCAAAGCATTCCCTCTCCTTAAAGCTCAGTGTGTTTTGTTAGCAATATCGGCCTCTTGTAGAGTAAATTGCTGACATTGTGGTTTAATAGAGAAGTTGGAGCAAACATCCCGTGGCTTTCAAAGGACCTGTATCCCATGGTGCTTCCACAATGGTTCTATCAGACCACCTGCCTCTATATGACACTGACTAACTGCATTTACTCTACAATCATGGCCACAGATAAAAAAAATCACATTCATATACACACCGGCTTACACACAAAACCACACACCAAAAGGCTCTATAAATACAGTGTGGAGGTAATGTTCATCGTGTAAAGTAGGCGGATTTACTGGAACCAGGTCAGAGCAAAGGCAGAGCATGCTCTCGCTTTCCTCCTATTTAGCTGCTTTTCTTGGCATTTTTTCTGTTGCTATTGCTTTTCTAGCTCCTTTCTTGATGAGGTAGACTGGAATGGTTATCTCCTCCAACCCCACACAATCCTGCTCCCCCACCGACAATTGTTTCCCAACTTCTCAGCACCATGTCTCTTCAAAGGCAAGCATAGAGACTGCCTGTAACTATTTCTGAGGGGTTTGAATTTTGCGAGCGGATTATCCATAAAGCATGCTGATATTGTCAGTTACTCAAATATTAGTGCATACTAGTGTGTAATTGTGTTTATCTATTAATTACAAATGATAATAACAGCACAAACCTCCCTTGCTGTCCATGGCAACATTAGGAGGTTAGGGGGCAAATTATTAAAGTTGGATGTTGCCAATTTGTCATTAATGAAACTGTACACGTATGAATTTGTGCTTCATGAAAGGGTAAAACCAACAAACCTATCCAGTGCTGCACCAGATAGTAGATGTGACTTTCAGAAATGGCAATTTTTTCTGTCTTGGGAACATTTTAAATCCTACCCGGGTGCCTCGGCTGGCCCGATACTCTGTGGACAAGCATATGGCTTAAAGTGGGAGTTTAAGTTAAGGAATGAGTGAAAGACATTGAGGCTGAGCATATCCATTAGGGCAATACCTTTCAAAATCAGCTTGTCTCTTACAGACGACTAGATGCATTTAAGAAATCAATGAAATGCCTCTGTAATGGCACACAGTGAGAAAGAGAGAGAAGAAGAGGGGAAGTAAAGAAAATGCAAAGGCCAACGGGTGAGGAAATGGAGGAGATGTGGAAGGATCAGAGGGGGACAAGGAGGAGAGGCTTGATTTCTACTCCACATGTCAGACAGAGTAAAGAATGCACTTCAGTGAGAAAATCTGCCTTTGTTTCTAACCACCTCGGTATTAAACTCATCCATCCTGCGAGAGAGAAAAACACACAGAGAGGAGGGAGGGAGGGAGGAGGAAGACGAGAGAGAGACAGAGAGACTGAGAGAATCTATCTGTGTCTGCAGAGCAGTCGTCTTTCACCTGTAGCCAGCAGACATCTTTTCTTGCATAATGCAATGTGAGGATAAAGCCTCCTTTATGACCAGCTGAGCCAATAAATCCGGATCAGTTCTGACCTCTTTTTCTTCCCCCCACCCCTATCTCCTTCTCTCTGTGGTTGTCTTTGCTATACAGCGGACAGAGAGCTTCAGTTGCTGAACTCTCTACAGCCCAGAAAGTCTATGCTTTCATCCATGCATCCAGCCAAAGTGGAGAAAGTGGAGACACTTGATACTTAGAGCTTCCCGGCTGGTACAATAAAGAAAGCATTTCAAATGTACCTTATTTTCCCGGTATGTTTAATTGGCTGTATCTGTCTCCCTCTACGCTAACCATCCCCTCTGGTGCAAAGTCTCTACCATAGTTGTTTTCAATTAAAAAGGGCTGTGCTGCAGCTGTCCTTGCCCTAGCTATATCACTATTCAGGGGAACGGCTAACAGAAGATGAGGGGTAGTAGTTTTGGAAGCTATCATTACGATCAAATGGGGAGCCACAGTTGAAGAACTTATAACGCAGTGGCTTGTTGGATCCATCTTTACAACAGCTTGGGGTGTTATGTAAGGGGTGATGTAGCCGGGGCTGGTGGAGGAAGCGCAAATGATAAATCCCAAAGACAAATATAACGAGCAAGCAATAAATGACTGCTGCTCATAATGATAGTATTCATAGCAATCATAGGATACTTAAATTATAATTACTTTTGTCCCTCTAACTTTTATCTTCATCATTGCAACAGTAATCAGGATTACACCCAGTTATGTGTATAATATTTTCTTTGTACCTTTTATGTCATTTGTCTGATCTGTGTCCTAGCTATTGTATGCTGGCCCAGATTTTAGCCCAGTTTCAACAGACACTTTTTTTTTTGTTGAACTCAAAGAAACGGTGAGCCAGGACAGCCAAGTACTCCGAGTTTAGCTCTGCTCAGTCTGGACTAGAATGAGGAAAAACCCCAATTAACAGGTGAGTGGACTCACATCATGTGAAATTGGGCCAGGTGGAGTACATTTCGAGTATGCTGCTTGGCCTCCAGACAGCTATTTTGAGGAAGGAAAACTACACCAGGATGGTTTCACTGTCTCCTCTCTCTCTGTTCTTAATTCCTCTCTTGCCAAAGGCCACTGCAGTCATTCACACAACAAGTCTAATGATAGAGATAAATAAGGAGTGGTGGAGAAAAGATGACAAGACCGAGACACAGGGAAATGAGAGATGGTCTGAGAAGAAAGAGAAAGGTGAAAGAGAGGATAAGAGATGAAACATTAAAGAAGAAGAAGAAGAGGAGAACAAGAAATGACAGATGATGACATAAAGACAGAGAGGACAGCGTATGCAGGCTTTGGTAATAAATGCCACTTTATAAGTACTCTCTTTCAATTTTCATTACTCTTTTTCTGTCTAACCTTCTTTCTACCCCTTTTACGTTTCTCTGTCGCTTCCAATCTCTCTTTCCTCTAACACTAAAGAGCCATGGGAACAGGATATCATTACAAATGTATTATTTCTCCCTAAATATGTATTTACAGAGACTTGTATACTGCAGAAAAACAATCTTTTTATCTATATGATTAAGCAGCCTCCAAACTCCCGTCTATGGTGGAATCGTCTTTTCAACTCTTCTACTCGGGATGTTTTAGAGCAGAAGTCAGACACCACTGAGTAAAGTTCACCAATCAATAGCTATGTTTTCTTATCCGGCTGTCAAGGTAATTTTATGTGAATTTTTGAAACGCTACTATTACCTGAGGGGAAATGAATAGACTTCATGAAAGTAAAATGAAGCTACATATGTCTGAACACAGAACCACAAGACAAATGGAAAAAAGTATTTACACTGGGTTATTTGTTTCTTGTGCTACAACCTTTCAAGCAGAAAGAATGAATGAAAAAATGTCATTGACATTTGCTTTCTCTGTTAACAAAACATTAGTTTGCATAAAAATGATTGGAAATATAATGCATTTTCTTAATACCAAGTAGAGTTATGAGTCTCTAACTCAACACAACGCAATGCATATCTATGTTAATGTGATGCTTTGTGAAAAACCATCTCACCATGGCCTGATTTTGAGCTATGCTAATTAAGATTTCATAAAGATTTCGTGAGCTTATGTGTGTTGTGTTGGCATATACGGGTTATTACTAACTGATAGAATGTAATTTATTGCTTTAATCAGAGTTTGTAGTTTTGTGGTCTCTCTACAGTTTGGCTCTGGTATTTATTGCCCCACCGCAGTAGTAAAACAAACACATTTATGGTGTGTACATGTGTGTGTTCGTGTGGTAACACATGCTTACGTTTGCGTATATTCCTGCCAGTAAAGTTGGTTGGTGCATGCGTTCTCCCATCTTTGTCTTAATGTCTGCAAAATATTTCAAAAAGTTACAAATGGATTGGGCTAAAACTCGGTGAACAGATCCTTGGCCCAAGGATGAGTTGATAAAATGTTGGCTGTGACCTGGATCTGGAATTCCTGCCATTGTAAATGTTTTGTAGAGGTTTATTTTATTTTTTGCTTTAATTGTGATATTGTTTCATGTAATACCGGGAAAGTCCAACAACCGGAAAGAGTTTGACTTACAAATGTAAAACTAAATATTGTATAGCCTCAGATCACAATGGCTTGAGAAGGTCAAGCAAAATGCTTGTGTTAGACAAATTTAATCTAGACTGTTAGATTTAAAAAAATGTTACAATATCCACTGGAAACACTTACCCTGTAGTTAACTGCCTGTTGTTTTATATTGATGGGTTCATCGATTGTTTCTTTCAGCTAACAATCCATGAAACTCACTACTACCAGTGAGTGCTACTTCCTGCTACTAGCTCTGTCAGTTACAACTGTTAGCATCCACTGGCTAAACCGTTATCATCTCACTAGCCCTAGGATCTCATTGCGGTGCGGGTGAACGCAAGGTAAGGCTTCTGATGCTGCTGCCTCAAAGATAAACAGAAGTGAGCAAGTCTTCCTGCCTGCAGTTGCTAGCACCGATAGCTAGTATTTCTGTTGATGCCCAGGTATCTACAGAAATGTGCAAATTGTACCTCCTACAGTGCAGCTACCGCTAACTGGTGTTTCCATTTGCTTTAGTCTTACATCATGACTTCATTCTCTGAGCTAATAGATGGTAAAATCATCTTCTTCTTCAACTTCATACATTTCCAGACAACTGTAGTGAGATTTCTGTCTTGCATGACGTTATTGGAGCATCATTGTGCCAATTTACATTTTTAATTATGCACTTGCTCATTGCCAAACTGCTTATTTTCACAGAATATGTTTATGCATCATGTCATTTGTGACATCCTTCTGAAGTAATTATCATCTGGGGAATTATGTCACAAACAAGCTAATCTCATGAAAAGTATGAGTAAGTAAGGTGTTTGGCTTTTTGCACAATGCATTACAATAATAAATAAATTAATGAAATTAAACACGTGAAACTTAGGCCCACTTTAGTTTTTACTCATACCTTGAGAGGTTTGGTGCCACCTCAAATGTGTCAGTTAACGAGACATTAATACATGCACAGGGTAAAATTTTGTAACACATAAAACATGCATACATAAACAGGTTGTATGTCCAAACTACTTTATTAATTACGTAATGAGCACTATGCTTGAAAAAAGTGTCATATTTTCCTGACAGCACCTTTTAAAAATATGAAAACATTCTTGCATTCTGCCCACAGATGTAATCCTCTACTGATATCCAGATTATACACCACATCCAGAAATAGATAGCACATTGGGGGTTCAGTAGGGGACAGAGGGTTCAGCTGGAGGAGACAGGGAGCAGATGAGATGGGAGTGTGTGAGAGCAAGAAGGCAGAAGATGAGCAAGGAGGGCAGGACATGAGAAACCTCTGGCACCAAACTCATTTAAGGGAAAGAAAAAAAAACATATGCTGTGCTGTGTGCGCAGTTTATCCTGAAGCTCACCCTTATGTAACATAGGTGGCATGTGTGCGGAAATAAGCAAGGAATGGTTTTTGATTAGATTTTTCACTCATGGCACCGCTGGCTGTCTAACCACTACTTTTGTGTGCCTGTTCTTCCTCTCCAACTTAATTTTTTTCAGATAAGCCTATGCTTGCCAAATCCTTGTCAACAACAACATTACCTCCAAGCCCATGGGGCACATAAGGATCATTACTGTCCACCAAATCTGGTGGCAGAGAGCGAACGCTGTGTCACATTACACAGAGGGTTGGAGAAGTCATGTTGATGGATCGATGCACCTCTAAATCTCCTACAACCACCATCTGTAACCTATCCTGGCTTCTGTGATGGAAAATCTCTGTGGTTGTGGACATGGTGGTGCAGATTGCAGCAAAGCCTGGGACTCTTTTCCTTTGTGCATCAGCAGCAGAATCTCATTGGGGGAACATTCACATTCAACCACACAAGAATCGCAGGGCATTTACTACATCCATTGTTATTAGCTATTATGATATACAACCAAATTTCCCCCGTTGGGAATCAATAAAGGTTTATCTTATCTTATCTTATACCATTACATTATAATGAGATATTGATGCCTGCATTGCACCAGCATCTGCAGAATCCTGGTATTAGGTTTCCTATTAATGAAATCATAAATCTGTAAAAGTGGCCTTTACCTGCTGAGCCGGGACCGGATATGCTCTGCTCTTTCACTCCAGCCGAGACCAATCAAAGCAAGTTTTCCTGGATTTTTTGTTTTAAATACTACATTTTTTTCAACCTCTCATTTCAGACTGCAATGAGCCCAATATGTGGGCTGATCGATACCACCAGTGTTACTGTAAAAATGAGCATCACTCATCCCTTCCGTCCTCATCATAAAGGCATTACTTGAAACCTATTTGAATTGAATCAGCGTTGTAATAACTGCATTCATCAGCCTTGATGAACCGTTTGGTAATCAATAGAAGTGACTTGTGTAAGCAGTCAAAACTCACTCTTCCATTTAATGGAGTTCAAACCATGGAAATGTGAACACTTAGAGAAATCTGGCACTTACAGATCTTTGATTAAATGACAGCAGTGTCAGCATTTTCCTGTTTAATTCCACCCAGCTGGTAAATTAAAAATTTGTAAAACTGAGAGGCAAGTCAGCAGAATAACCTATAAACTATTGATGCTCAACTTGTTTAACAGCATAACCAATCAGAAGCTAGAGAGTGAATCTTTTTTCCATACCTTCATCTCATCTCTTTTGGAAAATGCATATCTGCATTTATATCTGCTGAAAATACACCTTGTTATAAACAACCATGTGATACATGTTCCAGATTTTACTCATTCAAGAAAATGCAGTTGTTCAAATAGCCAAATTATTCATAAAGTGCCCAAAACCTACACTTTCCCCCTAATTTAATTGAAATCTGTATTCATTTTTTTAATGATATCCTGCAAAAAATCAGGCACGAATATAACTAAACAAACATTACCAAATCATAAAAGGCTTCATGGATGTAAGAGCTTGTCAAGAGCAAGCAGACTCTCACAGAAATTGTGACTCAAATGTGTTCCCAGCAAACTACACACAACCAATCACGCATATCTTACAAAAACTGCTAAATCTAAGGTTATTATTTTACTGTACGATGATCACAAATCTGTCCTTCCTATACTTCATCCTCCAAATGTTTTCTGACTAGTGAGTGCACATCATAGGTCAGCCAGCTGAAAATCTCCAAAATGAATCCCAGACTTTTAAAAGGCAGCAGGCTTAACTGTGTGGATGAAGGTTATAACCTGAGCTGCATCTTCCATTCGCTCAAAAAAAAAGCAATTTGGTGACTACAAAACATAAAGTACATACACACACACCTGAACACACACGTGCAGTATATCACTAAAACCATCTTTGTTTGCTTATGTGCATGACGTGTTGGCTTGTCAGTTATCTGGCTTGTCCAGTGAAATCCAAGGATAGCAGATTTTTCTGCTGCTTTTTTTTATTTGCCACGAACAGTACAGTACACAACGAACAAGCTCACCAATGATTTGAAAGCCTTTTGTCCTTTAGGCTGCTGCCTTTCCACAAACTCCAAATGAGGTCTCAAGAGACGAGTTCAAACATAAAATACTGCAGCTTACAGGTTGGCTCAAAGGACAGTGGCTACGAAGAAGAAGGGGAGAGAGACTTCTAGATAGATAGATATATAGATAGATAGATGTGCAGGTTAATGAGTGGTAGATTGGAGAATGAGGGATGTAGCTAGAGGCTGTACAGGTAACACACAAATAGACTGATCTGGTTGAAACCATCATTTGGCGGCTCAGCAGACAGGTGCGAACTGTGAGATGCGACACCTGAAATGTTGTCTGATAGAAGGTTCTTTGCACCCTGTTACATAAAATCAAAGTGCGCCTTTCTTCACCTTCTAAAGGCTAAAAGCGACAGTGTTGGGAAATACAAAGCAGCTCCCACAAGTCAAATAGAATGAACCACTTTTTTTTTTCTCGCCTGTCCCCCTTTTGTCATCCCCAGCCTCTTTTCTTTGGCCACTTTGTTCGCTTTCTTGGTTCAGCAACCTCCTTTAGTCTCTCTCTGGGGTACAGTAGTGTAGTAGACTACACTAGATTTTCTGTGATGTTTTTCTCTTCTCTCTTCTGCTCTCCTCGTTTATCAAATCGCACAAGCTCATATAAAGTCAGTTAATGAGGCCAGTAGGGGGTGGAATCTGCTTCATTGCTAAAATGAAATATGATATAGTCTTTATTATGGCAGTTTTAATATGTTTATATACAATTGTTCAGACCGTAATGTACCACTGCTGCCACTTTTCCACCGCTCTAACACTAATGCAATGCTCTAAACATACATTAACAACAACAACCGTTTCTGCAGCCTCTCTTCCAACATTTGAGCTCAATGTGTTATCAGTCATTTCAAATGCCCACTTAAAACCTAATAGCACCAGCCTTGATTCAACATAAGCCAGCAGTCAATATGCTGACCTAGTATGGAGAAAGTGGCTGGTGCTTCTGCACTGTTTAATGCATAATTAACAAGTGAATAACTGGAAATGCCAAAGCTGGGCGCAGCTTCACAGAATCGGGCAGTGAAGGGATAAGGTGTGAGAAGGGGAATGTAAACGGCTTGCTTTGCTTTTACTTCAAAAAGAAGACTAATTTTTCTTTAAAACTATTACAGAAACAGTCAATAACTCCTCAGAGAGACAGAGGGAGAAGTCATTAGTGGTACAAAATGACTACCCTAAGTAGACCCACTGTAATTGCAAAATCACTCTCTTTGGCGAGGAGCTTTAAACTCACAAATGTGAAGTTTCAAATATCCTTAAGTTAAAGCGTTCAGAGTGAGCGTCATGAAACCATCTTTCAATGTAATGCTGCGCAGAAAGCCTGGGCATTTTAGAAATAGTAGAAAATTAGGGTTTAGGCAACAATAAGAATAAAAACAGCAAAGTGCAATAAGTTCGTTACAATCGCCCCATTGGTGATTACGGACAGTTTGGGTTAGGCATACAGAAATACAATCTTTTTTAAAGACTCGGCAATGCAACTAGTCAGTCGTTACGTCTAACCGACTGCATCTCGTTTAACTTTATTTTGGCACAGCCAGCAGCCGGACACATGTTCTGCTCTCTCCGCGCCAGTTGGGAGATTTTCACTGCAGCTGTTTTACGCGCGGTGGCCGCACAGCGCGACTCGGCAGCAGCAGCAGCAGCAGCAGAGAGAAAAAAGACATCTCCTTTATCTCTTCGTCGCCTGCTTTCTACCGCCGACAGGGATTCAATCGAGTTGTTAAAGATAAACGAATTCACCACGCGTTAACAGCGTGCCTTACCTTGAGTTGTCGCGGCTTGGAGAAGTGTGGGTGCGTGAGTTTGCAGCCCCTCTATCCAAAATGGAAACTCTCTAGTCCTACTTGTTACTTGGCCTCGAGGGGAGAAAAAGACTGATAACGCGTCTTTGTTGATGTGCAAAGAGCGTCAGAGAGGTGAACTAACCGCAGCTCCTGCTCTGGCACGACTGTCTGTTCTTCGGTGAGAATTAGTTTGCTTGTTTCTGACTGCCGCCCTCCCTCCCACTCACTCACTCACTGTCTCCCACCCATGAGAAATAAATAATCTTTCATCTCTTTCTCTCTCTCTCTCTCTCTCCCTCTCTCGCTCTCTCTCCCTGCCTGTGGTGGGCATCTTTGAATAATGTGAGATCATTATTAAGGATTGCTGGAGGCCCAAAATGTGTGTCCTCCACCCCCCTCCATGTTTCTATGGCTAAACAGAACTGTCTGTCCGTGTGTCTGTCAGAAGAGTTGCCCTGGCTGTCCGGTGTGTGCGGGCAAGCGGATTGGGAGTGGTCGGGATTAAACTGTGGGATTATACCTCAACATTCATCATTTCATCTCACTCACTGAAAGCACACTGGTGGACAATGACATCAGTGTTTGGCAGACACCGGAAAACAGACAGATTCATGTGGGTAGGGATGCAGTGAAAGGCAAAAGAGAAGGAGACACAAAGACAACAAGAAATGAGGGAAGTAGGGAGAGGAAAGTTCTTACCTCTTAGATTGATCCGTATAAATCTAATATTGCGTCATGTAAAATCCATCAGACTACTGGCAGGGCGAGCAGGGCAGAAAGGGTCTCCAGGGTGGGATATTTCCTGGGTTAATGTGTGTGCTTGTGCATATGCAATGTGTGTGTGTGTGTGTGTGTGTGTGTGTAATAGAGAGAGAGAGAGAGATCTGTTAGAAGGCTGCTAGAAAAGAACATATATATCTGTTGCCTCTGCATCAAAATACATTTGCTTTCTCTTACACACACACATGCATTCTCTTTCTCTCTCTCTCGCTCACACACGTGCACGTGCACAAGCATGCAACCTCACCGACACATAGAAACCCAGTAGTTAGTTCCTGCGTCATTACAGTAGCCATCTGTCAGCATGCAGGCACACATACAAGGCACACATACACTGACTTGGCTGTGTGTATGCATCCATTACACACACACACACACACACACACACACACACTGTGTGGCATTATGGTTTTGCCTTTTTGTCCAGGTGCTTACAGTCTTTTCCCACAGACATTCATAAGAGACCTTGAGTCTGCTGCAGCTTCCATTTGCTGAAAATGCATTCACACAAAGGTGTGAGTGTGTGTGAGAGTGTGCTTGTGTGTGATACAAGGAAACAGAACAAATAAAAAATATATAGGCAGAAAATCTCATCAGTGAAGGTTTCTGGCGGTTTTGCACCAGCTACTCCCACCATTATGTTGCATGTTTAGGCAAATCATTATTACAAGGTTCTGACTCATAAACTTTAGCTTTCAATGCTCATCGTGTATATACGGGCAGTGGGGTGGCAACTACAGCCTCAAAACCATAATATTGGATTAACAATGACAGTCTCAAAATAATACTATATTTAAGCTTCACAGCTATACACATGGCCAGGGCTGTTATATTGAATTGCATTAAACTTTCAGTTGTTCCTGTTCGTGTGTCCACCTCTTGGGTATTTGCCAGTAGTGAAAGGAAGATTCAGATCTTTTACTCAGTAAGTTAAAGTGTCAATATCACAAAGTCTTCCAAATTTGTATTCATTTTTTGAACGTTGGACTGAATATATTTGGTGAAATATTGTACATGTTTGCCTCAAACAGATGCTTGAATAAAACCATGTGAGAAGTGAACATTGAACAGCTAACAACTCACAGACATGTGACAAGAAGGCCCAACTAGACCCTGAGAGGTCATCAGCCAAGAAGTTCGGAACCTACTAGTTACATTTTTTTATTTATTTAATTTGTAAAGTAACTCGTAACTGTAGCTAACAAATAAATGCACAGCGGTGGAGTAAAAAGTACATTTCCCTCGGAATTTTAGTGGAGAAGTATAAAGTATAAAATGGGAATACTCAAGTAAAGTACAAGTGAGTAAATGTGCTTAGTTACCTTTGAACACTGGTATTTGAATGATCAAATAACATGCGTGGACACTGGCGATATTGAGTCTTCTGAACAACCTGGTAGGATTGGATACGGCCAAGAGAGCCATCAGTGCAGAACTCCTAACTGGCAGGCACTGAGGTGTGAGATGACCATTATGTTTCATTATGAATCATCATCGTGAGTCACTGTATTTGTAGTGAGCACTGACCATCACCTCCGCGAGTGCATCAAAACTAAGCTGGAAAAACGCCCTCAACGTTAAAGACCCCGTCCACACGCTGAACAAAGCCCGATTTCTAGTGAGACGCAGAGGTCAACTAAATTGTCCAATTAAAGCACAACAGATAGCTGTAAGTAAAATGTATCGTAGCTTTGAGGACCCAGAGCAAACATCCCTGTGCCAAATGTGCCATTCGGAGCGGGCAGGCTTCAAGGCCGACAGCCATCTAAGAAGGGCTCAGCGCTCTGGCTCTCCTTCATTCACTTTGTCACATTCTGCTTCCCCTTTCTCTCTCTCAACTCACACTGTTTTATCTCCGTTCCTTTGCTTTTTCTGCTCTCCCTTTATGTCACACTTGGCTTTAACTCAGTGAATGTGTGTGTGTGTGTGTGTGTGTGTGCGAGTGTGCGCACATTTTTTAGATACTTATCAGCTATTATAAACTGCAAAGGCTTGAATAGAGGTTGAAAAACAACAATTGATGTATTTTAATAATTATCATCCTGACACGAGCACACTTCTTTGTGTGTGTGTGTGTGTGTGTGTGTGTGTGTGTTTATCTTTTGAGCTACCATGGCACCCACTCACTTGTCTTAACTCTTTGATTGAAATGCTTCTAATTGTTGTGCATACATGGGGTAATGGTTTGGTACATGGATTTACATGCACATTTTCTCCTTACAGGCTTAATTTAGAGTAAAATCCCTAACAGCCTGAAAAAAACCAAATAAACCGTATATTTAAAATTTGGCATTAACTAATATAATCCTATTAGGGCTGTGACCATCTACTGCTTGCACTACGTTACCACGGTGTTGCTCAAACGTGCAGGAATACATCCACACACACACACACACACACACACACACACACACACACACACACACACAAATGCACTTACTCACCATGTGTTGGACTGAATTGTCTCCCACTTCCTTTTGTCGGAAGATTACCCCCCCCTCCCCCCTCTGCTCACCCCCTATCCTTTCATCTCGCCTGCCCTCTTCTGCCCTGTTCTGTCACTTATCAGCATCCCTCTCTCAATAACTCTCCTCTCCATTTCCCCCCCTCTGTCATCTCTTCTTCCTATTTTTCTCCCATTTCCCCCCTCAGTCTGTCTCTCAATGAATGTTTCTTCTTCCTCTTTTTGTTGCCCTCCAATGGCCCTCCTCATTGGGCTGCAGGCCAGTGTGGGTCAGAGGCAGGTTGTAATTACTTCCCTCCTCCTCTGACAGCTATTAGTGAAGGAAGAAAGAGAGAGAAAGCAAGAGAAAGAGAATAAAGACCAATATAAACAGACCGATTATTTATGCCCACAATCAGGGCTCAGCTAAGCCCTCTGATCCATTTCCTATTTCACCACGAAAGGGCAAAAACTAATGTGAATCAGATGCATTTCTGTTATGCATCAAATTAAATGTGCTGCACGTCATCGAAGTTCTTGTCTGCACAGTCCAACACTGAGAGATAAATAATACAGAAATATAGAATGATTTCTCCCACATGCTTAATGTAGCATAGGAGAGTTGGCCTTAATTGGCGCAGCTATATTTGAGTTGTAATGTAGGGCGGGCAATGCCTCCTTGACTTCAGTACCGTGCTGGGAAAAATTAGCATACCTTTAAAAATCAATAGGAGTTTGAAAAAGAAATTCACCAGACAAAATGGAATTAGCATGGAAAGGGGGAAAAAAGAACACAAAGAAAAGAACTGTGACTTCAGCGGATTGTATTTCATTAAATGTGCTTTTTAGATCAGACCTAGGTCACGCTACAGTTTTTCAGTTTTCTCATAGTGGCAGCTTAAATGGCAGAAGAACTCGTTAGTTAAAGGTTGTAACAGGCAGGGGTGGGGATTGTCTGAAGTTTCAGCTGAATGCATCGCTGTGAAAGCTGTCGTTAATTACCCAAACTAGTGAGGAGGAGATGTTTTCAGTGTTGGCTATAGGCCAGCATCAGATGCTATTCTTATCCTGGGTGATCGATGATATTTCTTCAGCTGTCTGGGGGTCACAACCCACTGAGACTGAGGTCGCCAATTAGGGAGCGGCAACAACCTTTATTATCTTCCTTCTGTTAATAGGCAGGTTTTCACACAAGTACATGAGCCATCTTGTACTCAAATTTAATTATGGAGTACCTATTTTTGTTAGTATTATTTTTTTTAATTCATTTTACTTTATTGTTGTTGTTGGGGAACAAAACATTAAGCTTAGCGTGGAAATTATAAAATAGATTTATGTTTTATATGATGTGTTTTTTTAAAGGAAGATAAAATAGAGAACTGAATAATAAAATATTCCATTGCTCACCCGTTTTCACTGTAATTAAAGGGGCGTTTCAAAGTATATTCAAGTTTATTATAAAGTTTGATTGTGTCACGCATAGTTTGGCTCTTTTTCATGACATAGCTGTTGTGAAAGGACCCACAGGTCAACATGTACTCGGTCATTAAAAAGTACTTGCAGTGTAATTTAGTTGTAGGTCTACAAACAGCTACAAACAAAAAATATTACAAACACTAAAATCAGAGAAGAGAAATAAAAGAAAATGCATGTGTGCACACATTAATGCAACTGAGGACAAAACTGAAATGAAAGGAAACCTACATGAGTCCTGAGATGGCTGGCAGTCCTCACACAGTGAAAGGAAGGAGTGTACATGTTACTGGTAAGCCCTCTTCCACAACTGGGTTGATTATTTTAAGAACTGTGAGATTGATTTTGAGGCCCTGTGGGGGCCTTGCGGGTCGGTGCGAGTGAAAGTGAAGGTGCGCACAGACCAGAAAAGGAGGTGGAATAAAAGTTAGGACAGGGAACATCACAAAGGAGAGGAGGGGTAGGAGATGGGAGGAGTGGAGATGAGTAGAGGTGGTCTCCAGATTCCTGAGGTTATTAATAAGAGTGTGTCTTCAAGGACATCAATGATGATTTGGGTCAAACTATTTCCTCTTCTTCCTGAGCTTTACCAAAGGCACTAAAAAATGGCCCCAGACATATTGTTCTCTCCCAACTTCAAATAGTCTGTTTTTGTTTCTGGGGAACTGTAACCCTGGATGACACAACATGGTAAACAGCTTGATGTCCTCATGAGACACTGGCAGGTTTATAATCAGTTTTAAGAGATGTCATCTTTCTTTGCCATATTGGCAGGTAAAACAAATGTGTTAGCAGCTGGTATGAGAAGAAAATGAATTATGACACACTGTCCTTGGAGATGCTTCAGTTTCTAATTTCATTCACTAGAAAACTTGACAGTCCACAATTCTTTCACAACAACCCTTTTTCCCCCCCTCAGTGGAACAAGATGTTCGTCCTTGCTTTCTTTGGTGTGGCCTGTCCATGTGAACAGGACCTTGCCATGGCTTCTTATTACATGACCAAGGAGGAAGGATGTTCACCGCCGCCTACGGAGCTGTCTGTGTGTGCGTGTGTTCACAAAGCTATGCAGTTTAATGGCAAATCAGCCTGAATTCCGTCATGTGAAAGGACAATGAAAAACCTTACCTGTGGGCTGAGGACAAAATATGTTTCCTTGCCAGCAGTGACATCTGGCCGTGTTCATTTTACACTTGTCCCACTGAGCTTTCAGCTTTTAGTTAATGACATGTCTTCTGGGTCTGGAAGTGTTATTAAACATTTCTGCTCAGGTGAGTTATGCTGTTCAGTACAGCTGATGAAATTAAAAGAATGATGCATCCACACCGCATCCCAATCGTGAATGAGAACAAAATGGGATATTGTGTTTGTCTGCCATCTAGTGGTCAAATGAAGTTACTGCAGGGAGCATGTGCGTGATAATCACTGATCTGTGAAACTATGTTTTAATTTGGGTCAATTCAGAGTAGGGCAAATACAAAAAAAATGCCGTGATTCTTGAATTGTTTTTTTTTCTTTGAACTCCTGCCTTGTTGCCTTATACATGTGTTTAGAGATGATTACCGTTACTTGCTAATTACTTTGTGGACCAAACATATTATCTTGCTCACAAAGTTATGAAACGTCAAAAATCTCCCACACAATCCGTCTGTAGTTTTCAATACAAGATTTCTATCGGAATAATTTAATTGTATTTAATTGCATTGTTATTGAAAGAAATGATGACTATCGTTAAAATAAAGCATCTACTTTGTATACGGTCGCCACATTTAGAAGTTGTTTATTTTTGAACAACTTCTAAATTCTAAACTTTTATTTTTGAAAAGTTCGTAAGAGCAAATTAGATGCTAAATTCTCCTGGTTAAAAGATTAGGAAGAGACCCATAAGAAACGGCTCTGTTTCCCAGCATGCCACGGGCGTCCGTGTCACTGTTCACCTAAAAAGAATACCTAAATTACAACAAAGGGAGAATGGATAGGATGAAGGAGACATTGTAAGATGTTCACGTCCACGTTTTTTGTTGTAGGCCGTCTCAATAAAAAAAAAGAGCTTTGGTATGATTCGCACCATTACAAAGAGAACCTTGAAATATATGGGTCTACTAATACTACGCCACCTCCTTCTTTCCTTTCGTGGGCGGAAGCTCATAGTAGAGGTCACATGCTGAGTGCTTGTCACTCCACCAATCACCTCGGGGAAGGTCTGAGACAAGAGCCAATAGTTACCCTTGCAGGGTATCACCTGATTCGGGTGAGCGAGTGAACAGAAAAAATGGGTCATCGTGAGACGTCGTAGCAGGAGAAGCCTGGTGCTATAGCGCCACCGGTGGATGTGACGCTCACCGACTTGGAATCGCTCGCGGCTGGCGAATGAGCACGATGAATGAGGTGGGGCACAGCTCCAGAACCTAATTCAGACTACTCTCCCCCCACATTTTCAAACTTCATGATAGATTTATGATTTTTGTTGGAATAGTGTGTCAACACCATAAAAACAACAAAGATACCAATAAAATATTGATTTAGTGATATAGTATGTAGTAAATATAGTCTGAATATTGTTTGTAAATGTGTAAAAAAGAAGAAGATTTGATTTAACTTCAACTTCTCAGATCTGATACTTTCAAAAAGGATCCTGCACTTACAAACGTGTTCTAATAATTAAGCCAACTCCCATCTCAATGAAAGCTAACTGAAAAATGACTTGCTGGTGGTGCAGTGTGACCCGCTGACCTGCGGGCATGGCCGAGTCATGGGGTTTATGTTTCTGTCTGACCCAGTTACAGGGCCTTATCGGAGCGAGTAGAGTTACCCGTACAGAATGATCGGAAATGTAGAGCCACATAATTAAAAACCTCAAACATCACCTGCAGATGTCATAATGACAATAAAAACAAAGAAAGGGTTGAACAGAAGGATAATCAAATGACCTGTCCTTTTAGTTGGCCTAGTCTTAAATGAATTCTGGACTGTTCTATCTGTGTGGCTGGGGATTGGAGTTGACCACAGCACAACAACCCTGCCTGGCAACATTCATTGCCATTATTCAATACAACACATATAAAAACTATTTCATACCCCATGCCATCTTTCAGCTAACTTCTGCAAGGAAATTGTAAAATCAATACACAAACACACTCAGGATATAAATGTAAAATATTTAATGGTTTAAAGTTCCTATTCATTTGTCTCTCTTTGACTGCAGCACTAGTTGCCATTTGACAACAAATAAAGTTATTCTTCATTTCTTCTGGGCAGAGGACATAGATGTAATCTTGTAATCTAAAAGAAAACTTGAAAACATTTTTTTCTAAACTCAGGTATCATACTGCAATTTGTAAACCTGCTCTGCACAATGTTCTTTAGTAGCTTACGCCACTGCAGAGTGATGCTTGGGGAGATGTCTGGATCCATATTTTAAATAGCTGCCTTGCCTCATAAACCTCACACAAATAATAACCCACCCATCTCAAAAACACTGGATCTGTGTCAGGGCAGATAGTTGATGAACTGTCCACGACCCACTTTGTTGTAAATATCTAATGGCTTTATAATACTGAGACCCAACATGAAAAATGTAAAGCAAAAACAGAATAACAGAAATGGGGGCCAGGTCTGAAGCAGAACTGATCACATGTGTATGAGTAGACAAAATAAACTGTCACTGTAATTAATTAATTTCAGTATAGATTCACATCTATACTGCGCAATTTTATTAAATAGCCTGATCGTTGACCATGTTAATTGCAGATATATTTATATAGCTGATTGAAGAATTTGAATTGTAGACAAAAATGGCTGCCTAGTTTTGGGTTTCTCAAATGATTAGAATTATTCCAGTGTTATGTCACCTTTAGTTTATATATGCATATATTTAAAGACCTGTCAATCAATCTACAGGCACGCTCAAGAACTGTGTTTTAACATTTTGATGGCAGGTTTTGATTAACCCTTTGTTTGCATTGAGGATTATGAAAAGTGCAATTTCCTTTTAGATATGATGATTAGAATAAGATTTAGAAGTTAAATAATATGAATTTAGTCATTGAGTGATGATGAGGAGGTAACACAAAGATACAGCTGCAGCAGGTGAATCGATAAGTACTAGTGCAACTACTACTACTACAACTGCTAAGACTGTCAAACTCACACCTCCTAAGTCACCATGAGCATCGCCATGAATTATGGGCCATGACCCATAAATAATACCCCTTCTACAAAATTAAATAAATGTATCATGTAATTGAAATATTTATAAGAATAAAATTGATTTGTTTGCAGCTGTAAAACTCACAATTCCCAAGTCTCCAGTCACCAGAATGACGACCCTTTATCCTCAGTTGTGTTTGGTAAACATGTTTATTGAGTACTACATGGCCACTCACATTAGGAACAGATGGGAATAATGAGAGCATTAATGGCTTAGATAAAGGGGGCACAACCTTTCACTCAGGTAGGACAGAAACATGTGAGTGCTGACCCAGCATCAGTCAGATGAGATCACTATTAATAATCAAACTGAATTCATGATTATTTAAACATAATTGTATTTAATATAACTTTAACTTTACACAAATGTATCTTGTGTGCCCTTTCTTGGGTCGCATTTCATTCATTACTTTTCATTTTGTCTAAATTGAATTACTCTTTAACACATTTCTTTGTGTTAGTTTTTAATTTGTAAATTGATTTTTTCACAATGAAGACACTGACAGATGTATCTGTTTCTTTTATTTTCACATTTGATAACTAATTCATATTTATATTACAGATTTGTCAATTGATTATTTGATCAACTTATCATTGAGTGCTACTAAATAAGTGCTGGTGGACATTTACCAAATTTGCCAACATTCATTCGACATCAAGATGTCACTTGTAAAAGGGGACTCGCTTTGAAGACATTTGGGTGCACCTTGTGACTGAAATCAAAACACGGATATGGTAGAGGGACTTCTCATGACCTAAAACGTGTAGGATCAAATGGCAGACACATGGACCCGTTTTGATCAGCCGCTAAGGGTCGAAGCTTGTATAACTTGTTGTTGTTTGTGGTTTTTACAGATATTGTCTGGCACCATCCGTGACTTGCAGTGACACTAATACCAATATGACCCTCCCACCCCCCCACCCCTCCCCACACACGCACACACGCACACAAACCTGCATGCCAAATGTTGAACCCATTTTTTTCAATATGACCTCTGAAAATGATGAAGTCTGACTGGATTAGGGTTTCCATAAAAGAGGACTAGTCACCCTTGATCATTTCAGATGTTTACAGAGGAGAGGAACAGGAGAGAGTTGGGGGAACGGAGTGGACACAAGGAGAGGAAGAATCCAGAAACCGGAAAGATCATCTCATCTGGAAAAGAGAAAACTGATTTATTCGATAACTGAAATAATTCCCTCTACAATCAAATTCTTCGCACTTAAATGGATATTGTTATTCCACACCTCTGTAATTTCCTGAACTAAAAGGAAGTCATATGTCAAGGTGTGTTTTTTTTCTCTTCAGTTCATGGGTTTGCATGAACTTTACCAAATTTATATAGTTGCAGTGATATTGTCCTGCATCTGTTGTTTCTTTTAAATTATTTTCAGAGTGACTGTCTCACTGTGTTTGCACATTCGTGTGTGTCAGCACTTCCAGCATGCCTTCGTTAGTGTTGACTTGCATGCTGCTGTGCATGCTGATGGGTGGAACGGTGTATGCCTGCGTGCTGAAGAATTACACCTTCTGGATTGAGAGGCAGGACTGCGCCCAGTGTGTGGCTATCAACACCACTATCTGCAGTGGCTACTGTTACACACAGGTGACGACACACAAATACTCACGCCTTGATAGGAACTCTTCATCTGAACATTGTGTATACAAAGTGTATAATTAAGTCATGTTGGTTGAGGTGGTGATGTGCATGACAAGAATACATGATGTAACACCATGATGTTTGGGTGGTGGCAAACATAGTGTAACGCGGTACAATATATTTTGATTCTTCTAAAACACAGATTTTGCAAGTTCAATATGTGGATCAAAATAAAAATCACACCTTTATTGGATCTTCATGCAATATCTCATTTAAATAAATTGGGACCAGGATGTACTCCTACTCAATAGGTGTCATAATGGATTACCAAATTCCAACACGTCTTGTGACACACACCTCACCACTGTTCTGTTCAACCACTGCACCGCCTGTAACAGCCGTGTTTCTTCTTTTTCAGGACACCAATTTGAGGGGACGGTTTGGGCGGACCTTCCTGACCCAGCGTAGCTGTGTGCCTCTCTCCCTGGTGTACCGAGCCGCCCGTGTGCCAGGCTGCCCTCCGGATGTCAACCCACAGCTGTATTATCCTGCGGCCCGCCGTTGCGACTGCAGGCGCTGTGACGCACGCACACACCACTGCGTCCGCACCAGCCCAATCTCTTATGGCCGATGCGCCACGACCCTTGGCAGCGTTAGGAACCAGACCCAGCCCGCTTTGGAAACCTGAACATGTGCTCGTACAAGCAGTGCACGTGCATGACAAACGATGCTGCTGTTGGACACGATGGACCTGCCGTGTTTGTGCTCGCTGTGGTGCATCTCAGCTCCTCAGCTGGCCACGTGCCGTTTTCTCTCTAGTTTGTTATGCAAGGCATTGCAACAAAACATGCACTAATAGCTTCATTGTGAATTGTGTTGCCTGTGTAAAATAAAAAATAAACGAGTGCATAATGTTATACTCAGTTTGGGAGGAGAATGGTCTTGTGCATTTCTATGGATTTCCCAGGGCTTCTGTAGGCTTTCACGCACACACTGTTTGTAGTGTAGTGTTTGTAGTGTATGCACATAATAGACCTTTCTTATAAATGGTACGGGTGTAACTGACTGTGTTCACGGTGGTGTGTCAGATATTAGAGAGCCACGCACCATGACAGAGCCACGGCACTGCAAAACTTCAATTAAAAGCCACCATTAATTCATGTGCGTGAGAAAGGTTTCCTCACTGTGACAAGACGACCCCAAGGAAAGGACGCATCACGCTCACCTGGCTTAATAGGATTTCTGATGCAAGTTGGTCCATCCCACTTTACAAAAGTGCCATTTTCATTGGCCAAGAAGTCAGGTGGGAAACGCCCGTAGCTGCTTCGTGCTCTTTCCATTCATTCATTGAGTCGGCAGCTAAACTTGGTTACAGCAGCACCAATTCTCTTACTTCATTTCAAGGTAGGTCCTTCTCGTGCTTTTACGAGGCATATGCATACAGTAATCACGTTCGTTCGAATGCTGTATTGTCGTATTTATAAGTAGCCTATTAGACTAGCAGCCAGGACAGGTGAGAAAAATGTTCAGATTTTGGTTTAGAGCAGGCCTGCCCGGGTGAAACATCAGGGGGTATTCAGAGCAGACAGTTAGTTTCAGCTACATTGCCTTAGATACGTCTTTACTGGCTATTACCTGAAATAATGACCTCTGTAGTATTTAATAGGGTCACTAAGTTTTAATTGAAAACTGGTGCTAACACTCAATATTTGGTCAAAACATACTTCTTTTGTCTCTAATTGATCCCTGGACGCATTCTGTAATCGCAGAATACACAATCGCTTGAAACAAAATTACCACTCGGGGCGCTTTAGAGCTCAACTTGACATTTTAGAGGCAGAAAGGTCGCGAGATTTTCACTTCAGGTTTGGAGCGTTCAAGTTTCTTCTTGATGAGCTTTATTATTTCTAGTCTGGACATGCTTTTGACTACGAATGTGAATATGACATAAGACACTGTGCAAAATATATTTATGTATACATGCAGATGACCTATTTGCAACTTGACCTAATTGCCTAACACAGTTGGATGGTGTATCATTGGAAGCTATTTGGGTTGTGGTTTGGTTTTTTGATCCGTGATAGTGTGATGACTGACCCAGTCTCCATTTCTTGGCTGGCATGGCAGCGCAGTGGGTGGAGAGCTATGTTGAATTTATCCCTGGATCTGCAGGGCTGGACTTGCCTCTGTCTCTATATATAACCCCCGAGCTTCTCTCTACTCTTGCCTTGCTCAGTGTCTCCCAGGGACTCTCAGCCTGCTCTCCCCCTGCGGCCTCCTGCTTTGTGTTGACCAACTTTGCACTCACGGCAAGCAAGAACGATGGCCCAGCAACAGCAGATTAGGTATGGACCTGCTCTGTCCATCAGGACAGTACACCAAAACCTCCATCGTGATGCAGTATGTAGGCTGCTCAGACAGCAAAATAGAAAAACAGCATGCTTTTGATTGTTTTTAATTCCATTTATTTCAAATTGGAAACAGTTTGATCTAGATCTAGTTTGCCATCTGTTGTTTCTCTAGTGCAACGAGGCAAATTATAGAAGCATGGATAATGCCCCTTGCACACATGTGTTTGATTTACTCTGTAAAGTTATTTTTGGATCTCCAGATTCCCAGTCTCACTATACCCAGTTCTGTTGCTAATGCCTCACATACAGTGTGCACATTAATGCATAGTGAATAACTTTCTTGTGCAGATAATGTTTTTGAACTTCGTGTTGTTAGATAACCAATCGGTTCAGTTTTACAGCAGGTTTTGTCACCTCACCTGAGTGCCCCACCTCACTCCACTCAATTTGAAAGGAATGATTGTCATGCACATGTCTGTTTTGACTTGTCCTTGAAACAGCCTACCAGCCAAACTGATCAATGGAGGGATTGCAGGCATGGTAGGAGTCACCTGTGTGTTTCCAATCGACCTGGCCAAGACCCGCCTGCAGAACCAACGCAGCGGGCAGCAACTCTACAAGAACATGTAAGAACCACACCCGCCAAAACAAAAGATCCCATTGACTTTAAGAGAAACTTCACACGAATTGTCAAAAGCCTGCCGGGCGTTTTACACTTAATTAAATGCATATATCTTTTTCAAAGTATTAAGCTTGAGAAACTGAGCTCAGCATAGGCTCTTTGACACAAGTTGGACTGTCTATATTCTCAGTAGTAATTTCTTTTTGTGAATACATTCAACCGGTTTTGTGATAGCAACATAATTTGCCAACCATATCCTTGTATAAAGACTCTTCTGATGGCCAGTTTTCTAGCATAGTCTATTGTGATTGCATAAGCATAACGTGTTAAAACCATATAAATAATTGCATAACTAATGAATGTTTTTTTTCCTTCAGGATGGATTGCCTAATAAAGACAGTTAAATCTGAAGGCTACTTTGCCATGTACAGAGGTAAGACTAGTCACTGACCATACTAACCTTTGTAATATGTCTGTTGAATCATCTCATTTTGAACAGAAGTATTTTAGATCTGTG
Organism: Nannoperca obscura; assembly: GCA_036024295.1. NCBI lineage: Eukaryota > Metazoa > Chordata > Actinopteri > Centrarchiformes > Percichthyidae > Nannoperca > Nannoperca obscura. The sequence goes on along the minus strand of JAVQJL010022663.1, from coordinate 10,703 downwards.
ATATACGTTGAATGTCCAACTAAGAATTTTGGCATGTGGCCTGAACCAAACAGCAGTTTAATCAGACAGGATTTTTTTCTTGTGCTATGATTCTGCAAATTCCATGTAAATAGGCTAATCAGTGGGTCAGTGGTCCATCTTGTAATATGGTGACCACATAGCTACAAGTCACTTCACCGAAGCTATGGCCATTTTATGCCTCACATAAACCATTGCTTCTTTATCTGATTGACAACCTCTGTGATCCTGTGAGTAAAGTTCATGACTTATTCAGAACTCTGGCTGTCTTTAGATTTCTTTTTTTTTTTAAGTACATTTTTTCACTGTTCATTGCCATAATCAAAAGTTTCTATCCAAGTACTGAATGTGTGTTGTTCAGTGAGAGTAGTTGTATGTTCTCGCAGGTGCTGCAGTAAATCTCACCCTGGTAACCCCCGAGAAGGCCATTAAACTAGCTGCTAATGACTTCTTCCGCCACCAGTTGAGCAAAGATGGGTGAGTAGTAGAGCTGAAAAAGACGGACCTCTGTGCTGCAGTGTCATTCTTGGTTTTTAACCCTGTCTGTGTGTCTTCAGTGGCAGATTGACGGTGGTCAGGGAGATGTTGGCAGGGTGCTGTGCAGGAATGTGCCAAGTCATCGTCACCACTCCCATGGAGATGCTCAAGATCCAGCTGCAGGATGCTGGCAGGCTAGGTACTTACAAGGAAATCAGCAGAATAGGTTATCAGAATCAAATAATTGCAATAAAAACATTACAATATGTTTCCCCTATCTGCCAGCGGCCCAGCAGAGGGTGATGCCTAGTGTAGTAACGAGTCTGAAGATGGGGGGGACAAGTGCTGTTCTTAGCCGTTCCTACAACACGAGCCCCGCAACTCAAGTCATGCGAGTGTCCGCCACACAGATAACCAGAGAGCTGCTGAGGACCAAAGGAGTCACAGGACTGTACAGGGGACTCGGAGCTACATTGATGAGGTAAGATGGCATTTAACGCTCGCTTTTGCTTAACTGGATCTCCATCTTTGGTCAGCGGTGTTTAAATGTGGTGAACATGGTTGGTTGTTGTCTTTTCAGGGACATCCCGTTCTCCGTTGTGTACTTCCCTCTTTTTGCACATCTCCACCAGCTTGGCCAGCGTTCATCTGAAGACCCATCTGTGCCCTTCTATTGGTCCTTCATGTCTGGCTGCTTGGCAGGATCCATTGCTGCGGTGACCGTCAGCCCTTGTGACGGTGAGTGACTTGGTCTAAGCAGATAACTGGTCAATGTTTGGGGAACTGGGAACTGATCATCAGTTTTAATTTTAACTTAAAATTAAGTTGTCTCACAGATTTAGCTAATTCTTTTTTTGTATGTCTTGTGCAGTGGTCAAGACGAGGCTTCAATCACTCAAAAAAGGAGCCAATGAGGAAACCTACAATGGAGTGGTGGACTGTGTCAGGTAAATTAGTCATGCACCCAATAAACACTACGCCTTTCCCTCACCAGCGTTTGCATGCCTGGCATGAAGTTACATGCTAACCCTGTGCTCTCTCGTCCATTGCAGAAAGATCCTGAGAAAGGAGGGCCCTGGAGCGTTCCTCAAGGGGGCCAGTTGCAGGGCCCTGGTTATTGCCCCACTCTTTGGAATTGCCCAGGTTGTGTACTTTGTAGGAGTCGGAGAAATCCTCCTGGGGTACACCCCGTACAATATCTACTCTGCATAAACAAGCTGTTTCTTAGTCTTTTTGCCAACTCATTAAATTACAGGCAGCTATGCCCTTGGCATAGCCATGGACTCAGCTCTCTATTACTGTGTACCTTCTTGTATTGTTGGAGGCTTTCCGAGTAAAACGCTAAAGGGACCAGAGATGTGCCATTTTATTTCAAAGTGGTTTCAAATTATGCCTTTAGCATGACTATCTCTTAGAGACGTGATAATCCAACACTGATTGCCATTTGACCTAGATCAAACTTGACTTTACTCCTGTAGCACCAAACCTTTCCCCCTGTTTACTTAGATTTAGCCCCTATCCCTAAATGTGCTCATATCATTTACCCTTCTGTAACCCTAACCTGTATATATCTCCATCCAACTGCCCCACCTTGGCAACCACTAGTTGATAGGAGCTGTTGCATAAGAGACCTTACTGTATCAGGTAGCATCTACTAAGTAATAACAAAGGCAGACTATTGAAACTTTACTTGAATTGGTTTAATCCTGTTTTTAAGGGTTACATGTGAAACTGGGCCATGGGTGTTGATCCCTGTCTTCGTATATAGTGTAATTGTTTTTGGAGCAGATATAACTTATCTCACTAAATTATTTTCACGTTGTCCTCAAAACAACCTGTTTGGGAAAAGATCTGGAAAATAGAAGCGGCTCATAGCTTATGAATGACTGAAATATTTGGACTGCCTGTCCACTGGGATGCCATACAGGGATTCTGTGTTGTATCTCTACTCTGCTTTATAGTTGGTAACAAGACTGTAGCGGACCCTAGATGCTTTCTGGTGTTTATTTTTCACAACAATTGTGTTTGAGGTGTTTTGGGGTTTTTACTGGGTACTGTAAATCTTTCCGTGGCAGCCTACACAACTCTGTTTATGTAATGTGCAAGCTTGAACTATGTAGTTAACCAGCACAATAAGGTGTTTTACAGTTGACTTTGGAGAACTGCTTTTGTGGTGAAGGAGCTTTTGTTTGATGGTGGTAAACTGATGTGGTGGTAGATGGATAAGACTTTATTGATGGGATTCACTGTTCTTTTGGGACCAAGTCTACTGGAAAAAGTGCAATAAGACACAACACATAGCCACTTTCTCTTAGTAGACTGGTTGTCTTTGACTGGTCAGGTTCTCTTGGCAGAGATACAGAAGCCCATACGAATGTCGGCATTAGCAGAACAGAGTGAAATTCTGTGTCGCACACTTATTTTATGTGTTAAAGAACTTTTAACCAATGTTTACCAATGTAAATATTTACCCTGTAATTTTTTCAATTATCTCAAACTGCAAGTTAAACTCAAATTGAGAGCAGTTTTAACATTTCAACATTTTGAAAGTTTCATCCAGTTGAGAAGATAATTTGTAAGTTCATTTTTGAATTACTCATGTAAATAAAAATATCTAAATGCTGAATAAATATTTTTAAATGCACTGTTTACTTGTATTATTTGTGGAGTATGTGTAGACAGAATAATTGTATATTATAGTTTTATAGTCACAAAGGTAGAACTCATTGGCAGCAGGTTGACTGCAGATTGCAAGATGCTTTTTCTGATGCAAGCTTAAAAAGTGTTACCCAACTCCTCTTCACAGGGCATCACTGGCGTGGATAAGTTTGTGGCAGTAAAAATGCTCATGCTGCAGTGTTGGGGTAATTCTACCCTGGGGAGTCCTGGAGCCTTTGCCGCATCGCACGCATAACTATCTCCTCAACTAAATTTTCAGCTGTCCTTTAAGCTCAAGTGCAGAAAGATGAAACTCATGCGACATGGGATATCAAATACAATCACATCTTAAATGCCTATATGGGTCATTTTGATTCTTTACAAGAAGAAATATAACTTGTGTTTATATACACTAGCACTTATTTTCCACAGCCAATTAGTACTGGCTTTCCTGGGGATCACCTGATCTAAATTTATACCTACAACTACAATACATGTGGCATTTGGAAATCTACATATTTAACTGTGATGGATGTGTGCTGAGGGGATTCAATATGATGTTACAATAACTGAAAAAAGGGGGAGTTTTCTACTTAAAAAGGAAAGGGCATTTTCCCCCCTCTAATGTTGACACTACACAGTCTGTTAACACACCATATTAACACAAAATCTGGTGAAAGGATCAGCCTGTATACATTCCATTTGGTAAGGTGTGGAGGTTGTATTGCAGTGTTGGAAAGGAATTTGCTGATATATTTTCAGGCTCCTGAAACCATGCAGCAAGCAGAGTCTGTGTGTAATGGTGGAGTCTGATGTTGATTTCAGATGATTAATAGATGTCTTTCATAAAATATTTAACAAGTTGTTAAACATTGAAAAATGAATATAAAGCTACTTGTTTGAACCAGAAACGTATATGCAAAGAAATTAAAGCTTTTGACAAATACAACCTCACCGTTGAACCTTTTCCGAAACACAGGTTTACTGAGTTGTCTGGACAACTTTGCTAAGTAAAACCCACCATCCCCTCAAATGTGATTTTTTTTATCAGCAGTCATCCAGATAAACAAGCAAACATACTATCTGGAAGAGGCAATTGAGCTTTTTGCGTCACTTCCTGTGAAAGATTAACAGGAAATAACAATAAACTCAAATTTAAACAAATCATATCAGAACATGTATGATAAAATCCAACACAGGAAACTGTGTAAACCTTTATTAAACTTTAAACAACTATCTTCCTGAGAAGCCTGGAAAAGTATTAAAATAAATTAACACACAATCAACTACGAAAGGCTTTACTGTGTACACATTGTCTTTTTATGTGCGCAGTACAATACATCTCCAGATTTACTCAAACAAATATGACTGAGGAACACAGCAACAGCTTTGTGGATTGAGTTGGACTAAACTGTTCCCAGTTCATCTTATTTTAACTCCACAGAGCTTCTGAAGTGACAGTGACTCTGTTGTGTTGCCTCACTCCCCAGAGTAAACACTGCCCACTGGCATCCCAACAGCCTGAAATGGTAAGTAAGCCTTTGTTGTCTCCTCACTTGTGTCTCATTACACTGAAATGTTAAAAAAAGGGTGAAAAAAGAAAAGTGAAAGCAATATTGACTAGGGCTTGTGTTCCACATGGCTTGGTGACATAATAAACATTAAGAGCATTGTTTTAAGTGCTCAGAACAGATTTCTTTTAGTACCGAAAAATGCTTTTAAAATAGTTGGCAAAGAAATAGTTGCTTTCACCACTCCAGCTCTCTTGGCAGAGACGACACACTTGAGTGAGACACTTTAAAAAAAACAACCAAAAACAATAATGGCAAATCGAGCCATATATGCTACTTGTCAAATGTGTGACAATTAAATGCAGTCCAACTCTACAAACATATGTACACGTTTGCTACAACCTTTTGCTATGTTCAGACTGCCTGTCTAAAATAGCTTGTTTTCAAAGAAAGGCACGTTAAAGAAGCTATTTATGTGGATTTGCTTTGACTATTGCAAACACTGTCATGGCTACAACACTGTATAACTACTGCAATCCTCTGTCTACACACAGCATGTTAAATAGTATCACATCAGCCATAAATAATGTACAACTACAAGAAAACTCACACATATTTACATACCGGAGTCCCGACACTGGGAATAAACCAAACACAATTAACAGTGGCCTGATTGAACCTGGATAAATGGAAGGGATTCCAGATTGGGCATGTCTTTCTAAAATTTGATGAGGAGAGAGGAATACAGGGGTTGATTCTCTTTTGTTTTGTTGTAGACGATGTACTTTTAAGGCACAGCGGGGCGGAAAAGATGGAAGCGGGAAGAGATCAAAGGCCCGGCTCGGATAACTGAATATCCCAGCCCCAGTGCCTAGCCTCATTTGACCAGCTAATAAATGTTGAGCCTGTAAACATGTCCACATGTATTCTTGACATACAGTTAACAGAGACTCAGGGGTACTCTCTAACGTAAGAGAGCATATCTATTAACACAGAAAGGGTAGAAACCAAAGAGAAGAGGAGCTGTTCATTTCTGGCAAAGATGGAATTTTGTTTGTAGTTCAGTTGGTGTTTTTATAATCAACTTTACCAGTACCATATCTGTATGTCTGCATGTGTGATCTCATTAACTACAAATTATGTAAAGGCTGCTTTACGTTTTGGCTGACCATTTTCAAATGCAGGGTATACAGTTTTAGATTTGTAGATGCACTTTTCCTGCTGCTCCCGGCAGCTTTTCTATTCATTTCTGTTCGATGGAAGACTTGAGTTGTGTAATTCACTACAGTTAACATTTCTTAAACACACCAGCATTGTTTGCAAAGTATAAAGTATGCGTGATTCATTGTAAATGGACTAGAACTTGCAAACCACTGGTGATGGTGTTTAAAGGAATATTTGTTTTGTCCACTTTCTTGTCAAGAGATGACCAGTACCACTATAATGTCTGTGCCGTAAATATGAAACCTTAGCTTAGTTTTGCATGATGACTGGGAACAGGTGAAACAGCTTGCCTGGCTCTGTCCAAAAGTAACCAAATCTGCCTAAAAAAGGTCGAAAGTTCACAAAATCCATCTGCCAGCACCCAGGTGTACCTTGGGGACAAACCCAGAAAAGCTGTTTCCCAGTTTCCAGTCTCTATGTTAAGTTAAACTCACCATCTGCTGGCTGTAGCTTCTTATTTACTGGACAGACAGGAGAGTGCTATCAATATAACTCTCTGCAAGAAAGTAAAAAAGCATATTCCCCAAAATGTTTTCTTGTAGAGAGCAATCTGTGTGGATTGTACAGTTCACAGAATGCCTGTATTCTGTATGTGTGTGAGTCAGAGCGCTGGTGCTGCACGATGGACGCATTCTTGAAACATTCACTTGCCATATCCTCTCCTGACTCCCCACTCTGATTCCACCAATCAGGATTCTCTCCAAGATTTCAGACAACCTTTTTTAAGGCTCGCCTGTCTGTGCGCGTTCATGTGTGTGTGTGTGTGTGTGTGTGTGTGTGTTCGTTCTGTGTGCAGATAAGCAAACTCAGCTGCTTTCACCTCAGATTGCTCTCTCGGGGCTAAAGTTTCCCACAGTCAAGAGGTCAGTGTCAAGGCTGTGTGAAAAAGCATTGACACTACCGTGACAGTATGTGGGTTAAAATTTGTAGTGGAAACCAAATGGCCTTGAGGCCATGTGAATGGTGTAAGTCTTATCAGAATGTTATGAAGGGAAGGGTATGCTACTTTGCCGTACTTTGTGACGGCAAATAAATAAAAAAAAGTTCAGAGAAAATAGTGGAAGATCAGGCCAGGAGAGCTGGGTTGAGCACCATAGTGGAAAGGAACTTTTTGAATGTGGTCCCTGGATGGATGATGGACAGCTGTTGACATTTGATCGCTGTACAGTCTTTCAGAGCTGGGTACAGGAGGGGTGAGGGGTAGAGGCCAAGGATCCAGCTTAAATGACCTCCCTGCTGTTGCGAATGGCACAACAGAGCACCATACTGAAGATCATACCAATGATCTATTGGGAGGAAAACAGATTTTTACTAAAATTATTCTCACTCACAGAAGAGTGTGTCTTTGTGTGTGTTTTCGACAGATCCTTACTCACCATGACTCCAGCGATGCCGATGCCCACGTACCCAATGATGTAGAGTTTACTGTTGAAGAAGTCCTTGATGCCCGTCTCACAGTCCTGCAGACCAAACATAAGAGGTGTCACATAGTGTCAAGTTGTAGTGAACCAGGAAGATCTATTTGGCACCACGACTCAGTCATTAGACAACAAATGCAGCAGAACTTAATTTTCCTCTCGAGGTGGAGCTTCCATCTGACAGATCTTACCTTGGTACCTTGTTCGGGATCAGGGCAGGGGCTTGCTATGGTTCCACAACAGTTTAGCTGAAAGTGGGGGGGGGGAAAGCATAAGCAAGTAGCTTTTTTTCTGTATTAAGAACATAATATTACCCCAAATATTTCATTTTCCACTTACTATTTTCTGGTATGAGATGATCAATGTCCCGTTATTGTTTTCGTTGTAGGTTGTTGTGTAGAAGTTCTGAACGTCTTCGATAATCTGTGTGACAGAGGAAGTGAATGACGTGGTGCCCTTGGAATTTATGCACTACTCTGTAAAATACATTCTGTAAAATAATAAATGTACCTTGTCTTTGTTCAAGAATCCAAAGACCCCGGCTGCTACCTCAGCACCAAAGATGATCAACAGACAGGCGAAGAACTGAAAAAATCCACAGATGACAATGAGTGTACGGTACTGGTAAATAGGTTATAGGTGAAAAATATGCCTGCTTAAAAGGTGTTGTACAACTATTGGCAATGTTGTTGAAAATTCTAAGACTAAAGCATTTCAGTTCAGTTTTTGCTCGTGTGTTTGGCTTCACATGTACTCACTGAACCTAGCAGGCATTGAGATTCTCGAACAGCTCCGCAGCAGCCAAAGAAACCAACCAACATCACCAGACTGCCAGCACCTATCAGGATATACACACCTGGAGGGACAGGGAAAAAGAAAGATATCACTTATGTGCAGTGATGCAATGGTAAACAAAAAGGCAGGTACATAAGACCTTAAGTCATGATGCAAACAACCATCAGAATGCCATACATTTTCATATACTCTATTTATCAACATAATTATGATAGATCAACCTAAAAAAGGTTGCATTCACCACTATCTATCTTGTCTGGCAATTTTAATTTGCAGAGTCACCAGCAGGGTGCAGCATAGAGCTAAAAATGTAAGTCAGTTTAAACTGTCACTGTCTAGATTCCCAAGCAGAGCTCAGACAGTGGCATTATCATTTCAGACTGTACTATTTCTGTGGTCAGCTGAGCAGATGACAGCAAAGTGATCGGTGCTTTTTCAGATCCTTTTTTAGGAGTGAGTGGAATGCCTTTTAATAGTTTCCTCATATGAGATGCCTTGTAATAGCCTTGTTGGCAAGAGCCTGATTTATAAGGAGCTCTGAGTGGGATGCTTCACATCCTCTTAGATGCCATGGTCTCCCATTAACCCTCTCATTAGGAAGGGTACATCATGGGCAGGTCTGCAGGGAGGAATTCAACAACAGCTTGGTTCCACCAGTGCACTCATACAGGTGGGGTATGTTGCTAGGTGATGTGATGGGGTGAGAGAGGACGTATCAGCCCCCAGGTGATGTGGGCTCAGGTGGGAACGAACGAGGAAGACATAAGTTCCTGACGGGTCAACAAAAAGAGTTGATAATTGAGTTGGGTGAGTCATTTCTTTTGTTGTTAGGAAGGAGAGTTTAGTTGCCAGCTTAAGGTGTCAAATGATCAGCTGTCATGCTGATCATCTTTTAATGGACATGTGATGCTGCTGCATTTACAAACTGAAAGGTTTCCACAGAACACTGCATTGATTTTCCAGTTAGCTCTTAGTCACATTGTTTTTAATAACACGTCATTTCAAAGAACAAAGAAAGAAAAAGTTTTGTGAGGACTTGATGCCATGGGAACGAGACATAGCAACTGTTGAGTGCTCTCAGCTGTGTCTCAGGGACAGCGCTCTCACTGTCAAAGCCATGTGTAGCACTATACTCTCAGAGGACCTGACAGAGACCACGCATGCCCGGTCAAAGCACATGGACATCTGAGTCTTAGGCCACACACATACACACAGGATAAAGTAATTAAATACTTTTAGAGTTTTATAGGCTTTTGTAGAAAGATATCTGCAACACTAGTCTACCATTGCACAACCTTATAAGTCCTGAAATGGTGTCAGAGAAGCAAATAAAGTACCCATCAGGAAGAGAATAGTTTAGTCTGGAGGCTGTCATAATAACTGACATTATCATAAGTATCACATTGGTTGCAAAGAGTGGGAGAACGGTAGTCCTACGTGGGACAGCTCCTCCTCTCATGTCATGTCATTTTACGTCTTATCTTGTTTTTCCTTCAAATCTTTGCCATGGATCCACATCTGTTTTATAATGGTCCTCTTCCCTGTGCCTTTTTAACTGTCACCACACTCAGTGATCTCCCAGTGACCCACCCACCCACCCACCGCACCACTGCTTTGTCTCTCTTTCGATCTGCGCATGGTGACTGACTGAAAGGTGGTTAGGAACTCTGTGGTTTCCCTTGTGCATTAACGGTGCATGTACAGCAGTCATTTCCTGTTATTCATGCCCGTCTCCAGTGTGACAGAAGCCAGCAGACGCCCATTAATGAAAAAAGTACGAGAATATGTTGAATCTTGATATTTATCCGTGTGTAACAAACTTGGTATTGGTAGACACCCATTGAACTATGACGCATACACATTCACACACAAAAAGACTGACTTGTGTAGAACTAACACTGTGCATGTGTTCTTTTTCGAATGAACAAAACTTATGACCTTAATTTAGCTCCATTGTCTAACTGCTGACACTTCAGAGTGAAACAACTGAACTTCCATTGACCAATTTAGAGTGGCTTCTCAGCAACACATGAAAGACATACACATAACCAGTGCTTAAAAAAAAGGTCCAATATCATTTATTGAAGCAACAACAACAACTTCATCTGATTTTTAGATTTAACCTGTGGTGAATTGTTCAGCACATGTATTGAATCAATGGCCTTGTGTTGAATGCGACACAGCATATTGTTACACATCTACACTGTGAGTACATCGGCTGTGGAGATTAGCCGAGGTGTGCAATATAAAGTACTCACCAATAAAGAATGTGTCTGGAGCCTTATCACCATTGAGCAGAGACACAGTTTCTGGGTCAAAACGCAGCCACAGTCCCACTGCTAGAACAAAGGATCCCATCAACTGCAGAGAGAGAGAGGGGACAGACAGACTTGTAGTAAGTTTTGCAACATATAACAAAAAAAAAGCATAAGGACCTCTGTAAACAAGTGGTCCACACTCATGCACTGTCAAGACTCATGGCTTTAATTGTAACCGAACAATAACTAGTCTTCCCTCATGCTCCTTTTCTTTTTCTTTCATTATGTACCTTATATCCTTATTTTGAATAACAGTCACACTATATATATATATATATATATAT
>JAVQJL010022654.1:0-57638 GCA_036024295.1 Nannoperca obscura | reverse complement strand
TTTCTATGCCCCAGTTATGTGGAATAAACTCCCAGAAAGCCTAAGGTCTGCCACATCAGTAAACTCTTTTAAAAAACATTACTGTTTACTACGGCCTTTAATTCAGGAAGCTAATTTTCTGCACTGTAGCTTTTAAATTCTACATTTTATCTTTTAAATTGCTTTTTTATGTATTTTCATTCATGATTAGTTTTAACTATTGCTTTCTTTTTATCCTTTTAATACATTTTATCTTTTAAAACTGCCTTTTCATGTATTTTCATTTCCTTTTGTTTGAATTATGATTATATAGTTTTAACTATTTATTTTTCTTTTGTCCTTTAATCATGACTTTGTCAATCATGACTTGACTCTGCACAGCACTTTAAATTGCATCCGTGTATGAAAGGTGCTATATAAATAAACATGCCTTGCCTTGCCTTGCCTTACTTTCGTTGTTGTTCCAAGGAGGACTGGAAAATACATGAAAACATAGTACCCAGATGCCAGGCACAATACTTCAACAGTTTTCCACATTCCGATTTTGAAAGTTAGAAAGTTCAACATTGAAATCATAGATATCACACCTAGAGTAGAATTTGTTTAACTCTTCTGCCGATTCAGCATCAGGCTTCTCAGGATAAAATACTCTTCTGGCCTTGTTATGCATCCCAACCATGGACTTGATTCCATTCCAAGCCAACCTTGAGTACCCTTTATTCAACTCACCCTGCCCTTTTCTTTTATATCTGATTTTAAATAGTTGTATTGCTCTTTCTACGAGTTTGTGTGCCTCCCTTTGATCGTTATCTCCCTTATAGTAAGACAGCTTCTTCTGATTAAGAGAAATCACCATATTTTCACAAAGACAAATGTAACTAGAGGCTGCGTCTGTGAGATCATTGAAATCAGAACATCATAAACAACAGAAAAGATCCCAATCAGTACATTTAAAAGTCAGTTCTTAAGTGTAGAGTCTCCAGTCCAGCCCGGAACAACTCTGTGCTCAGTTTTCCCTCTCAGGGCACTAACGAACAGTGTGCTGTGGTCTGACAAACGTCTTGTTGGACAGGTGACGAGCTGAAGCAGATGATTCAGGGACGTAGTCATCGAACAATGGTTAAAATCTCCCATGATACATTTGGGTGCATCAGGACATATAATCTGTAGACACTGCACAGTTTTGACTAAGGTTTCTGTCTCATCCACATTTAGGTGAATATAAACAACAGTGACAAATAGTTCACACGATGTCCCTAAAGACCACAGTTTTGCACCATTGGGTGTTTACATACAGGCATACCTGTGATTTTCCAGTCAGGTGTGGATCACAATCCAGGCGCCAGGGTTTCAAGATCAGCGCCAGAGTTGTGGTCTTTAAGTCAGTTTCGTTAAGAGAAATTATACAACATCTGTTCTGTTCATCTATTTCATTCCGACTGCACGTTGGCGTGTATGATGGAGGGCAGAGGAATCCGACGCAGCTGCTGTTTCCGTAGTCTCAGCTGCGCTCCACCCCTCCTTCCCTGCTTCCTCAGTCGATCAGTCCACTTCCTACCAGAATTGGCGTTCTCTCCAAAATCTCTCCGGATAGCCGGTGGAATTACAATTTCAGGCTCCAGCGCTGCTACAATAGCGCTGCGGTACAGAAGACACGTTCATAAAGGTTGGTCCAACTCAAGCAGCGCAAACTCAGCCACAAACAAATCAGGCAAATCACCATTCACTCACTGAAAAACAGGTGACTATTAACAGTACATAAACAGATGGGACTTCTGCCAGTGCAGTGCACCTCTGAAGATCCTGCACTTCAGACCACTTCAGACCAACACCAGCCAGTCCTTCCTCTCTTGAACAACTGCTTACCTCCAGGCTCGCATAATGTTGTTTCTCCACTGAGCCTACTTTTGTCTTTCCCACAAGCACAGTCTTGTCTTGAATGAGCTTCTCATGTAATGTCACATAAAAGACATTTATGCAAAGGCTTGACATCTTATTTATGGTCTCTCACACTTCAGATTTCTTTCTAGTTTCTGTCTTTCATTTGGTCCTCAGTATAATGGCATGTCTTGGAAATCTATCCGAAATGAAAAAAAGAAAGAAATCTCTGGTGCAGAGTGAATTTGAGACTGTGAAAATCAAATAAAGTATTTAAAACTTCCCCAAGCTTTTTCTCTCAAATGTTGCCCAACTTCCCCAGTTGTGTCCCACACTGAGCATTTGGGCCACGTTTTTTTTCCTTCACTTTATTTAATTTTTCATTCACTATTTAATTTAGCCATAATTAACACAGAAATGATTCAGTGTCCTCCCGATGAAATCACTCCAGGGATAGTTTCACACCCAGAATCTCTTTTAATTTTAAATCAAATAAAGCTCCAGAAATGTGTTTTAAGATGTGTGAGATGATCTTTATCAGCTTTGTTTTCTTCTTGGCCCTTAAACAGCTACAGCTAATCTTAGTTATTGTTATGGTTGTTATTTCAAAGTACTATAGTGTTCTTTTTTATTTCTCTTCCTACTGGTAGTGTCTTTTTTAGACGAGCCCAAGACTGCCCACAAAATCGCAGAAAGCCAGATTTCTTTGCACCTTTTTTTGTCCAGTTGAAGCATTTGCAAGTCGAGCAGTGGAGCTTCTTTAATAATCTTTATTATAAAGTAGTTTTGCATTATCCTCCATACTGATATGTCTGAGAGTGTTTTAGGGAGGCTTGCGGCCTCTGTCATTGAATGGCTGACTCACGTCTGAACCAGTGCAAGGGCAGACAGGGGAGTTCCCAGAGCAGCTAGCCAAGCTATGAGAAGCCCAGCAAGTGAACATTTACTCTAGGCTCAACTTTAAGAAGATCCGTCATCAAAAAGCCAGCGTCCAATCAATCCTCCTCATGTTCTTCTATGGACAGCAGGTCCCTCAGTCCCTGTCCTGCAGTCCCCTTGGTTTTATTTCTGTTTGAACAGGCTGTACTCCAGCCACCACCCTGTCAGCATGCAGAGCTTTGTCTCCCAGCAGCCTCCAGTTTCCAGTGCCCTTGTTTATCCCCGTGTGGTTTAATTAGCCCAGATGAGCTGAGTCAGCCTCAGCAGGGAGCGCAGTGTCTCCTCCACTGAGCCAGGTCCCTATGCTGTGCAGTCATGATGGGTACACACTGCTCAGGGACTCTTCCCCCATCTCCTCCCACCAATTACCTTGTTTCCTTCTAACACCCACACCATCTCCATCTCCCTCTCCCCTCCCATGTATTTTCTTATTGTCCATCATCCAGTGGTTCTATTAGCACACTGCTCTGTCCAGGGACCTGCAGGGCAGCTGTGATTCTCCTCCTCACTTCATCATGATAGACATTAAAAAACAACATGTTTCGTGCTGTGAAATATGAACAAGATGGATGTAAGTCTGAGTGGTGGGAGAAAACAGGCCTGTTGCTTGGATACCCACAGCTTTCTTCTCACTGTGTTGCTGACCAAAGTGGTGGAAATAATAAAACATGGATTGGATGTGTCTGTTATTTCATACTGTGACTCAATAAATATGTACATGAAGGGAAATCAATCTAAGTGATTGGGACTCTAAATCAGACTCTTGTTTGCCTGCTTTTTGTTCCACAGATGCCTGATACATCTATGCTTCTGTTTTTGTGGTTGCCCATTTTATTGTAACTTAAAATCAATGAAACATTGCTCCCAGCACATGCACGCTGACAAACTATTTTTGGTATTTTAAATGTTGTTGTTTTTTGCTTCTGTGAACTTAACACACAAACTTTCAGATCTTTAATTCTTGGGTGGTTTGAATGGTTAGTTAAACTCCTGCTACACACTGACCTGTTTTGGAAAGTCATCAGAAGTTTCAGCGTCTGGCAGGCCTCTCGATATCAGATTCGTCAAGCTGTCTTGATCAAAGAAGTCTGTTTACACACTCAGCACCCATCACATGTTTCCCTTCAGCAGCAGAGCTACAAAATGTTTGCAGTGGGGATAAAAAATCGTTCAAACACACCACAGCCTGTGAGACTGTGATGACATTTAACTCAATTCCATCTTATATCAGAGACAACCTTCTTTTTTATTTTTAAAGAAAAATATCATTCACATCACAGAATTTTGCTTCAGATCAAATCTGCACTCATGTACAGAAACAAGACTGGAACATCTGAGTTCCCAAGCAACCACTTGCATTGTGCTCACCCACTGTGTCTATTTTTAACAGCATCATTGATGGAGCGATGCAGACCATGAGATATGCAAATAATTAAAGTGTCATTGAACTTTGAGAGAAAACCATCTTACATCAAGTTGTTTTAATGTCTCCCTTTTGCTCCCTTTGCTTTGCATCTCATCATCAGTCTGAGCTAATATGTCACCTTTTTATCCATTTTCCATCTACGCCAATGCCATCCATCATCTCAGATCTTAGCTCCCATTTGATGTGGCACCAGGTGAATGAAGCCCAACACGCATTTGAGTGCAGTGCTAAAATCTTGCTGTGTGTTTGTGCTCTTTGTGTCTGATGTTGTTAAATTGAAGCGATGGTAAAAAGCACTCTGAGAAGCACCTGAAAGGAGCAAAAGGATGTTTGTTCAATAACAAGTTAAACCAAGACCAAAGTGGAAGTATAGTCCTTGATCCTTTTATCTTTGCTGCTTGTGTCACTTCCCTCTCTGGTGTTTGGTCAGTGTGATGTTCTCCCATTTAACAAACTACTTATTTTGCTTCTTGGAAACTTTAAGCTATTCTTTTTTTGGTGCACCCCACACTTTCTTACGGTGAGGACAAATGGCAGCAAGAGGCAACTGTTTAATATTTAAGCATTATCCAGAAACGATGTATCTTTAATTCACACTAGTGTTGGTGAACTTCAGCTGCAGTATCACGAGTGACACGAGCTGTCTCTGGATGCAGTGCTCATTTGCTGCTGTTTAGAGGATGTTTTCGTTCATTCAGTCTTGTTGTAAATTGTTATAAATTAGAATAATAAGATTTTGTGCAAACAAGGCCAATACAACATCAGAGCTTGGCGTGATATGACCGTTACTTCGCTGCAGCCTCAGTTTGTGAATTAAGCCGAGATTGGTGTTTATTTTTTCATTTAAAAAATGTGCCTAATCTAGGTTTGAAGACAATAACTGCACTATTAAGTTGTCGTTTTTTTACTGTATCATCAAGATTTCACACATCCCAGAATCAGCACAACACCAGCTAATCGAATATGTCACTCAATAAAGACTTGAATAGACTATGATAGGGGATATTAGCCCATAAAAACTTTTATTCAAAACAGCACTGCAAACCATAATATCACAACAAATCTCAACATAGAAAGTTGCACACATCTTTGGATAGTGCCAGAATTGATTTGAAGTTTCTAGCTTCTCTGTTTATGAGTTATGCTCATGGGCATGTTTTCGCTATGAATTGTAATTGTTTTGCATTATTTCTTTATGCACTTTCTTAATTCTACAGTCCCTTTTTGGGACTAATCCTCTGTTGAAGAGATTTCAATTGTGATTGTATTGCCAGCATCCAATCCCGTGAGCTGAGCTAGGGATCACCAAAATTAGTCAAATTCATCCTCTGGGGACCATGAATATCTGTACAAACTGTTATGACAATTCACCCAATAGTTCACAAAACAATTCACAAAAAAAAATGTCAACCTCATGGTGGCGCTAGAAGAAAAGTCAAGGGATCACCAAAATCAGTAGGATTCATCCTCTGGGGACCATGAACATCTGAAAAAGAAAATATATGTGACAATTAATACAATAACTGAGATATTTAACAGATTGACATTTCCATCCTAAAGCCACACTGCAAGCGAGGCAAAAAACAAGGACAATGAAAAATAAGAGAGAGGTGAACAAAACTATCAGTCAGTTATGTGTAATACAGTATGTAAGTCAGTGCTTACATTTTTACTTAGTACTTACATAAACCCTTATTGACGATATGCTTGTTATGTTCACTAAGACTTGAAATTGTGCTTCAGCTTGCCAACAGCTGACTCCATCTCCGTGTGCTTAATAGTCACACTCACATTAAACTCACAATGTAGACCAAGAATGACAAACCCGCTCCTGAACGTGACATAAACTGGAGAAAAGTGAGATGGCGAGGAAGGAGGGGGGGGTAGTGTTACTGACAAACATTCCTGTAGTAGTTGTTGTATGTTAGGTAGGTGGATGGGAAGGCACAGAGGTGTCTTTTTAAATAAGCGTGTACATTAACTCTCATCCTGCAACGACCAGGAACAATTACCACTTACATTGTATATCTTAGAAATAATCTTAAACATTCATATAAAAACAGTCATGCATGCACAGACCAATCTGATCCTCTCCTCTCCCTCTCATGTTTTCCCACAGTGAGAATCACTTGAAATCCTGAAGGAGAACTAAGGTGAAATTAGAACACCACCTGAATTTATTCACTGTCATACAAAGCAGCAATATCTAAGTTATGATTGTAGCAGCAGATAGCATCCTAATTTAGTCCACCTCTCTTACTTTGTTGAGCCATTTGTCACTCAAGTCAAATGAGTGGGATAGTGGTGATGAAATACATCGTAACTACAAACTTAGCTGCTGAAGCTGTGGTCAGATGTAACAAACATCATTATCTGTGATCCTCTTGATCATCTTTTGATATGGAGAGCTGAACTGACTGGAGCACAAACAAGCACCGGCTAACGAGCTCCATTTGCTCTGATATCTTACTCTCTTTCTCACACGCACACACACTTTCTCATTGTTTCTGCACTGTCATTTCCAATCTCAGTAAGAGATCATTGTCCTTTTAATAAATAGATGGTTACATAATAGACGATTGCTCTGGACACTAAACACGTCTGCATTAGCATCTATTTAGTCGTCGATTTGTAACAAGCCAGTGTAATGCAGTAAATTTGAACAGGAATTAAAGCTGAAACAATTAGTCGATTAGATGATGAAGTCATATTTCAAGCAAAAATGTCTTCTCACTTGGAAAGATTTGCTGTTTGTCTTTTTATTGATGTGATAATACTCTTGCTTTTGGTCTTATTGCCAGACCAAACTAAACCAAGTTTTTTGCTTTTTTCTGACATTTGACACGAAAGATTTATGTGATTAATATTAAAAAAGAATTGGCAAATTAATCAATAATGAAAATTATTGTTAGTTCTAGTCCTAGTGGGGATTTCAATCATTGCTTTATTTCTTTTAAAAATACCCAGTGCGTCATGTGTCCTGACCAAAGGACTTCCTGGGTCCAAAATAAAATAATTTAAATAAATTCATTTTCAAAGATTGAAGCCTAATCCGTAACAGATCTGAGGACAGTTACAACGGTCTGTCTGAAATAGACCCGAGGATCATTAGACACAATCACAAATGTGGTCGACACGAACAGACACAAACAGACAGACAACACCAACACTGGCAGCAGCATGAAACAACATGAAATAATGATCAGCCATGGTTGAAACCAGTAGCAGCACGCGTCCATATGGTCCAACTGAAGTGCTTGTTGGATGGCTGAACAGCGTCTGAAACTCCCCTTACCCCCTTACAACCACCTGGGTGGATGTCCTACATTTTCTGTAACTTTCTAATACCGGACAACCTGGCATTCACGCAGCAATTCTCCAAGAGAGAAAGTAAGCAGTGTTTAAACGTCTCTCTCAAGCTCTCTTTATTTATTATTTAAAGGACTTTCTGTTTGTGCAACACTATGAATGCCTTCCATCGTCCAACACATCGTACAAGCCAGTTTGAATCGAGCATACCCCGCCTAAATATTAAGTGTATGGCACTCAAACGAAACATGTTTTTTCCTGTAATGATTATGACACCCCCTGATCAGAGCTGGTCGCAGATCCACTCAAGTGTATCTCGAGTGACTCTTACGCAGTCAGATAGGACTGAATATAATTTTGATCAGGATAAAGTCACCCCCGTATAAGTTGTTTTGATTTTTAGAGGCCTCTTCTTCTTCCTGTGTTCTGTCTTCTTGTTTTGAGTATAAATGACACTATATAGCACTTATTTAAAGTTAGATTTTCACATTATCACTGCGGCTGTTTGTTCATCTTCAATGTCACCTAAATTGATGAAAGCAAAAAAGCTTTTTCAAGTTCAGTAGATACTGGCAGAGGAAGTGCAAAGTTTCTGCTTGAAGTTGTGTTCAGTCAGTCTGTTCTCAGCATTTCTAACCCTGATCTCGTAGTATTCACTGCAAAAAGATTTCAGATCAAGGCCAATATGTGGATGTTTGTGTTACCCCAAGTGCTTTCTGTGACAAATGTACAACATAACACAGCTGAACAAATATATATTTTTGTACAGCAGGGAAGAGTCAATTAAAACAGTCACCATGTTAGTGCCAAGCAGCAAAACAACAATGTAACTACATAAAAATGGCATATTATTAAACTTCAGTCTACAAATGATGTTATTTTATCTTAAGTATTGTCAGCACATTCCTTAACAAGACTAAAACAACTCATATATTCTACTTATACCTGTCTGCTATTGTATGAATACCGTAAACAACACACTAAAGAGCCACACTGTTGCACTGGGTGACATTTATCAAAATGAACAGCTAATCTAGTTAGTGACTACATTTTCTTGTTGTGGAGACGTCACTGTGCCGGCTCAGGGACGCAGTTCCTTGTTTACACTGTTTAATGTTTGCTGTAATGAAGGAATATGTCACCCAGTGCAACAGTATGGCTCTTTTATGCGTTTCTGATCGTCGCTGGACAACAGTTGGCTAATTAAGACCTAGCTGTGTAATGGCTGCTAATGGAGCATTAGTCCAACAACTATTATTAAGACATATGGTTGAATATCATGTGTTTTCTTTTTATATGCTACATTAACACTAAAAACTAAAATATATCACACTAAAACTGTGATCAAATGGCAGTGGAAGTAATCAAATGAGAAATGAAGGACACCCTTGTGCACATATTTAAACTATAGTGTGCTTTGGTGTCAACAGACTGGGGAGATCCCTTTTCTGTTTCAACATGACAGTGGCTCTGTGCACAAAGCCAACTCCATAAAGAAATGACCAGTTTAATCACAAAGTGCATTTTTTTCCATTTTATCTTTGTTTAGATTACCCAAGACCAAATTCACTGGTTTATACTGGTTTATGGCCTTAATGTAGCCAGAAAAACCTCCTCTTAGATGAAACCCGAGAGGATTAAATAACACTATATGGCCAAAAGTATGTGAACACATATGGGATGAACTGGATCGACTGCAACACAACATCAGTGGCCAACCTCACTAATGCTCTCGTTGCTGAATGAAAGCAAATCAAAAATCTGGTGGGAGAAGTTTCCCCTCAGGATTTTCTGCAAGGCAGACAGCCCTTAAGGCAAACTTCTCCCACGTTTCCCGCGCAGGTCAGGTGTACATTAACTTTTTGCAGAAATCAATTGTCACCACTTGCACTGCACACAGGTTGCTGGTAGGCTAATGTTCTTTAGCCAATGGACATTATTGAACATTTACTAATTGGTATAAACAAAAAACTCCCAGTGTGAATCAATACATTTTATTGTGAATTAGAAAATGGTCAGTGTGCCACCTGGCACCCTGTCACAGGGCCTGATTTGGCCTACGGTATGTGAGTTAGAGATGAGACATAAAGGGCATAAAACTCATCAGGACAGAAAGGACAGTGTACAGCATAGGACACCAAAGTGATTGATCTCTCCGCACACACATGAACACAGAGTCAACAATCTGTCATCATTTTTCACACTCGCACATCCAGATGTGCGCACGCTCAGAGATGGTGTCCACATTTCTGCACTGGCTTCTTTATTTCTGATACACAAAAACAGGCTCTCATTATCTCTCTCAAACAGCCAATGTTTCTTTCATGCTCCTTTACACACACAGACACTTACTGTACTCTTTGAAAACTGTGGTGTCTCAAACCCACAGCACACACACATCTATTCATTAGTGTGAATGCATCCAAGCTGTCGCAATATCAGTCCCTGCAGATGTTTGATTGATGCATGTATCATAGTACTGCTGTGTGTGTGTGCGTGTGTGTGTGTTTTCTGTCTATCTGCTGAAAGGCTCCAATGTCTTGGTTGCAGAGCACCTCAAGGTGTCCAGCTGATGGGCTGGCAGGGGTAAGCCTTGATTGAATGTCCGGGAGCACACCGCTGATTGTGAGCACATGGAGAGAGAACTTTATCGATTCCTACAAAGACCGCTCTCTTTTCCCATAAATGTTATGGCTCTCTTTGCCCTTGCCCATGAGTGTGTGTGTGCATACGAGTGCTCTGAATGGCAGGATAAAGGTCCTTTCATCTATGGAGTCAGCACTGAGCCTTCTTCACAACCTGTGTTTGATGTCAAGACAAATGGGACGGCACGTCTCTGAGAGTGTGCATTATAATAAAAAACAATCTTAAAAGCCCACTGTTTTTGGTCAAAAGCTCCAAATTCATTCACTGAAAGGCTGTTTCAAACAGGAAATTCAGCGTTTGCTTCTCTGCTGCAGCATCTGTTCAGTGTAAACAGCTTTATTTTCCTCCTCTATTCCCCGAACAGTTTATCTGAAGCAATCAAAAAGCCAAAGACATTTAAGTTTGTTTTCCCTGTTTTTGCACATTCCAGTTTGTTTATTGACTGAATAAATGTGCTCACTGGGTGGGTCTTTGCATTTGTCTTTCTTTCCAGAGGATACAGCGTTCGAGGCAGGCGTGCGGGTGCAGATCCACAGCCAGGCGGAGCCCCCGTTCGTTCACGAGCTGGGCTTCGGCGTGGCCCCCGGCTTCCAGACTTTTGTAGCCACACAGGAGCAGAGGGTAGGTATCCCTGACGTCCACTGATACAGTTAATAGCTTTTCAAAAATAATTTATCTTCTTTGTGCTGTTTTTCACTTCTAAGCCTCGTGTTCAGAGATAAAAAAAAAACCTTTAGTGATAAACAGCTTGCCATTAACAGGCATGATGGGATTGTGTGCATGCATGTGTGTGAGTGGATGGGTTTGTGGCTTTATGTGAACCCTCTGGACCCTCCGTTGGCCTCTGTGGTGATTTATGACTGACAAACGATAACTCCCCCCTCTGTCAGTGGCTCTGACCTTGCTGGTAGTGAGGGGCTTCACTGGACCTCAGCTCCACTCAGTCACACTGAAGCTTTGTTCCATGACACAAGGCCAATATTAAAGACTGCAGGTCACACAGATATATGCATCATTTTTCATGTCTTCTCTTTTCCATCCTGTTGGCTTGAGTTGAACACGGTTTCAGCGAGGGTGTTTCTACACTGCCAAGCTGAATGTCTTTATATTGTGACTCCTCTCAGCCGTGTCAGTTAGGAATCTATTTTACCAAGGTTGTTAGTTCTGTCTTTCATTTTCAATGTATTTGTCTGTATTTTTATTTCTGTCTGTTTCTCTTTTCCTGCCTCCGAGTGAAGCTTTTGAAAATGTACTGTAACAGTTGAGCAGACAGATTTCTGTCAAGATAAATTCATTGCCCTCTCACTTTTAAAATGGGCTCTGTCTGCGGCATATCAATGTATGTTCTTTTCCTTTAGCAACCGCCAGCTATCCGTGTGTGTTTACACGCACTTAAACCTGCAATAATGGATGTTTTGGCCACTTGAAAGCAGCAGAAACTAGCTGTGAAAACAGCACTGACACAATAACACTTTTTTCATTTATACAGGCAATGCATTAGCAAACGGTTGCCAATTTACTCATACAGCAGATACGCAGAAACATTTGCATTCATTTGGAGTCGCGTGTTTGGCCCCTTCGCTCTTGAGCCGCTAAATGCTCTGCCAGCTAGCTAACTGCTAGCGTACTGCTGAAAGTCACTATAAAGCTCTGTATAGAGGACGGGAACTGCAGAGTCAGGTGATTCTTTGTGGGTTCAACTTTATGAACGACCCCTATCTCATACAGATAAATCATGGGATCTGTTGGTAATATAAAAGTATTGATTATAGCCACTTAAAGTAATCGGGGTACAGTAGTAATGTAAAGGAATAAACAGTTTTCTTGTAAACCAGGTTTCTAATTGACTTGTCCATGAGAAAGGCCTCAGACCAGGCTTCAGAAAGTGTTGCTGTGACAGCAGGGTGGGAGGAGAAAAGGACAAATCACTACATGTATTTAAAGTTCAACTAAATAAACACAAAGGCGTCTTTAACTATTTGTAAAATTCAGATACTTTTTGTGCTTGCTAATTATCGCTAATGTATTTGAAATAAAAATCAAATTCTTTACAGATTAGGAATTTACGGTTACCAGGTTTATTGTTTCTCAGCGCCTGCAAATGTACTAAATGAGAGTGAATGAAACTGCAGATGATAAAAGACTTCAGTTTTAATTTAGGAACTTTCCTTGAGCAAAATTCAGTTGACGCCTCGTCTCACTACATCACAGCTCAGCGTGGTGCTGCGATACAGAGAGTCACCTCAGCGGTAGGCAGGAAGGGGAAGAGGAGATTTATCCAGAGATGGTTAGGCCTCCTGGGTAATGAGCCTCCAGGGTTTCTGTCTCTGCTCATCTATCAGCCCAGTTCTGTGACTGGCAGGGCGAAGACAGGCCCTGCTCAGCCTGCCTGCTGCAAAAACACTGCCCCTCTCCACAAGCCCGCTCAGTGGGAAACAGCAAATTTAGCTCCAACTAATTAATGCAGAACTGCACTTTGTATCAGAAGTCTGGGGGAAAAACCCTCCTGCTGTGACACGTTCCCACCTGTCTCTTCAAGCTTCCTTTGTGGAAACCCAAAGGGCACATTCAAAAACCGTCCCCCTAATGATGATTGGGTAGAGTATCTAGGGTGAAGATTTGGGATGGAGCCTTGTGGAGCGTGTCAAAAAAAAACCCTGGTGATTAGTGGGTCTTTATAATGGATACCAATCAGAAAATGACTTTGACAAAGGGTTTAAATGAACTAATTTTGGCTAATAATGTTAGGCCTAGATCAAACTACCCAATCAAGTGAGCTAAAGGTACAAAGTACACAGCCTATAATAAAGGTTGGATGGGTCCTCACAGGCAATTTTAAATTTAAGCTCTCCAGACACAGAAATGGGCTTTTGACTAAAGCTAAAAGGGCGAGGTGGTCCCTTGGCTGAGAAAGTCATTTTTTCCAAGGAAAAAAAACTAAAGTCTCCATTATGCCATTATTCATTTGCTGCCTCTTGATTCAAGCTCAAGGTCTTTTAATATCAGTTTTGCTCTCTGCTGCCAAAAGAAAGAGGCAAAAAGGGGGAAATTAGTCACTTCCCTCCGTACATGGATTTGATGTTGACGTCCAGCTCAAACCCACCCAGCCAGCGCTAATACGATCACCTGTTCTCAAATCCAACTTTTTTAACAATGTCCCTTGCTGACCAAATGGTAAAGCCTAATTAAAGCATTGCTTGAGTATAGCAGGGGAATGGAACATTGATTAATAACCTGCTGAGTGGGCCACAGGCCTCAGCTCTTATTAGATAGACCATAATCAGGTCAGCAGGTTCCAACACAGTGAAAAGTGATATTGAGCACCTCGGATTATCTGATTACAGAGAAATAATCAGATCTCATCAGCCACAGCTAACTCTAATTGGGCCAGAAATGAAGATTAGCCGAGGTGTGAAGGTGATTTTAAAGGTTAAGGATTGCTGAGAAGCACCTTTCTTAAGTCCCTTAATAAAATTAATAACGTCTAGATGTCGGTATTCATTGCTTGTGCTTGCTGCTGGCATCGGGGAGGGCATGTTTAATTATCACAGGAGACATTATTGCCATGCCCAGAAATGGCCAGAGGCTTTTGGACGTTGAAATATTCAGTATGCTAGATTGCTGTTTGGATTGTGTTTGAATTTATTGTCCTAAGACTTGGTGAAGTGACTGTATCTGCAGACCTTAAAGCGTCAAACTCCCTAGAAGCAGAGACACAACACTGCCTGAGAGGAGAGGCAGGGTTTCAAATTCTGTCAGGACTAACAAGCAAACTGTGGCCAAATTTCACCTGGCAGGATGTTATGTTTTGCCTCATCCCCCCAAAATTTTGTTCTTTTGGCAGAGGAAGCTGCCTCACTTGGGATGCATTGTGATGACAATGAAGGGAGCTGGGGAACAGGGGGTGGTGGGTGATGGATACCGAGTGCACGGCTAGAGCGCGCTGCCTGGGTTGTGGAGCAGATGGGCCTCCACACCGCTCGGCCCGGTGTCCCCCGGTTCTCGTCTGCTGTCCCAGTGTTCAGAGCCACGGGAGCAGGAGGAGAGCATTTGGAGTTTTTGTGCTCCCATCGCTGGGTGTTGTGGGATTTCTCCGACAGAGTCTGTTGGCTATCTGTTGAATTGTTTTCCGCACCGCCTTGTTTGTTGTGAGGCTCTTCTGCTTCTCTGTACTGGCTGGGATTCAAGGACTAAAAAACGCAGTCTGGAGATCTGCTGTCAGGGTCTGTCCACATTTTGGACTTAATACATGGATTTCTTCTGTACTATGTGTATGTGCATGATATCTGCAAGTCTTGAAAAGTCTAAAAAGTATTGAATTCAGATATTAAAAAGTACTTGTTCTAACTTAATTTTTATGTGGTTGCAGGCTCCTATACATCTATATGGGATGTATTGAAAGAAAAGTGATAGAAATGTCAATAAATTCATGAATGTAATAAATAATTGTAATACATATTTGTTTGATCAGGTCTGACCGTGAAAAGGGTGTTAAATTGGATTCTAAGTGGTTTTACAAAGGTCTTAAAAAGCCTTCTGTTTTATTCAGTGAACAGTGCAGAAACCCTGGTCTGTGCGTTCGAGAGAAACTAACTCCATCCCTCTTTTCTCACCTGTAGCTGACCTACCTGCCTCCCCCGTGGGGAGAGTGTGAGTCGAAGGCTCTGGAGTCTGGCTTTTTCCAGGTCTACAGTGTAACTGCCTGCAGGATTGACTGTGAAACTCGCTACATCGTCGAGAATTGCAATTGCAGGATGGTGCACATGCCGGGTAAGCTCCGCCACACTGACCTTGTGCTCCTCAACAGTTTTCAGCCAGGCTGCTGTATTTTATGTTTGATTAAACCTCATACTGATATGACAAGTCAATTCTGGGTTAGGTTTTGGCATTACGTGTCTGACAGGAAAACGGTGCTATGCCCCACATATTGTTTCTTGATTCATTTAACTGTTTAAACCAAAACACAAGGTTTTAACTCCGCCATTGACTGATTTCCTCCACTGTGTTTCATTGGAACTGTTTCTAGGTGATGCTTCTTACTGCACGCCCGAGCAGTACAAAGACTGCGCTGAGCCTGCCCTTGGTAAGTCTGCATAAACACACAGCTCTCATGAGCACGAGTCGAGATGCCGCACACATACTGTACTTTCTGGTTATCATCATTTACCTTGGCATGGATTAGGATTAACTTTTTGCCTGTTGATACAGAGCTTTAACGCTAAACCTGCTTTAAAGTTGAGCAACACCGGAGAGAATTTTAAAGCTTGAGACGGCTCAACTGAAGAGCAGCATCAGTACATCATCACGCATGCCAAAGCACTGTAGTAGGAAAAAATATATTCTTCAGTAACGAATGACAGCCGCCTGAAATTGCATCTCATTTAAAGAGGACAGTTAAGGAACAACTCATGGAGAGTCCGTGAACAGATCTGCTAATTAGGCCACAACACGTGCAGTGTATTCGATATATGGTTGAAAGCGAATGTGTCACTGCTTAACTTTTTGATTCAACGGGAGAACAGGATTAATAACATTACATCCCCTTGCGTGTGAAGAGCTCATCAAGTTTGTAACCAGCATCACAGCAGACAGAGACTGCAGTGTTAGAGTTCAATTTAATGGATGGATACTTAGATAGATAATGGCTCATATTTCCTGCATTGAGCTGAATTATAAGGTAAGAGCTCTGGGGCTGCTTTTACATCTCCCTTCAAGTTCAAGATTTTAGATGAATTTTGTCAGTTTTATTAAACGTTGGCTCCTCCAGCTGTTTTAAGATATTGATCTGATTTTATATGTTTTGACTTTTTATGAAACTGACCTACTGTCTCAAAGTAAAATTTTTACCTTTTGCCGTAGACGCACTCTTGAGAGAGAGAGAGAGACTCATGAAAGTTAGATGAGATGCTTTCTTTGTGATTTTATCTTAATTAAATTCCTTGGAAAGTGCTTAAAAGTCAAGCTGTTAGGCTTCTAAAGCAGCAAGGATCGTGAAGAGAGGTTTTCTCATCCTGTGTTAAGGATCGTAACAAAGGCATGTTACGAAACTCACCAACAACGTGCCTTTCCATAAAGACACCAACGACTTTTAGAGAGTTTTTTAGCAAAGAAATTGTTCCCAAGAGTAACAGCGACAGTATAACATGTGTGGCGCCTGTGTGTCAATGTGTCAAGCGGACACATTATCAGCTCTGATCACATGATACGTCGTCATAACTGCAGAGTGTGAACACTGAGCTGTATTTATAATTCTGCATTATTGGCGCCGTAGCTGACATGCTCATCCTCATGTAACTACACACCAGGGCTGCAGAGATACTACAAGAACAATGATCAGGCAGCTTTTGTTGTTTCTGATGCCGGTGGAGATTGTTAAGAGTGAAGAAAGACTCTCAGTAGTCTTCTCCTTTTCAATAATGCACACCTAACAAGGCCGCCACACTGCTGACCTACTGTTCAACGCGATCACCGCTCAGCATCAATCATTCAACGTAAACATGGCGACTGCACAGAAGTGGTCTTCTATTCGGTAATAAGACGATGCGAAATAATGTTAAATCAAAGTTATCTGCAGTTCTGTAAGTATGTGTGTCTCTCTTACTATGGGGGATATAATTAAAGCATGAGACGGCCTTATTGTGTACGACACATTCATTGTGTGTTTTCTGTGAATGAAACCTGATGCTCTACAACAGTCCAGCTTTGATATCTTCAGGTATTTTCAGACTGAGTCTGACTGTCCTGTGTTCACCTTATTTTCTGAAAATGTATTGATGCACATGGGGTCTTGGTAGGTTTTTCACAGGTCCATTTCAAAGCAAAAATGTCAAACTTGTGAAGACCTCTGCTTCAAAATAAATGCCATTCAACATTGTACTGGGCTGGAGGCAGAACTCTTAAAACACAGAACACATTCAAACCTTCGCAAATAAAACCAAAATTGTCTGTGAGGCTGGATTTCAAGAGATAAGTGAGAAAATGTGTGTGTGTGTGGGTGGGGGGGGGGGCCTGCCCTTTAAGTGCTATACCCATTTAGCACCTTCTTGCATAGTAATTAAGAAATTATAGCATAGTAAAGCCTCTGTTATATTAATGATAAATATAAACCCATATTTCAGCAAAAACATAAATAATAAGTTGATTTAAAAGCATACTGAGTAATGTATCAACCTGCACTGTTGGCCAGTGGGAATAACAGCAAAATCAGACAAACTTTCTATCCTCCCACAGTCTCTCTACTCCAATCCGAGGAAAGTCATTTTCTGGAAAGCCAGAAAGGTAGAAAAAAACATAGCCATGGGCAACAAAACTTTCAGGCAATCAGCATCAAGGCCGCAGGCTTCGACACCCTAAGAGCACTCAGTGTAACTCGCCAATGTGTCATTAGCGTGCACTCGAAACCACATGTTACACTGTATGATGCAGCAGGAGTGTATAGATGGCTTTGGTGCTTATTCCAGACAGCTCTTTTTCCTCTCTATTCTCTGTAATTGGCTTCATTTTTGGAATAGTAAGGCTTTCACAATCCCAACACACACACACACACACACACTCACTCACTCACTCAGCTTGGATCACTGAATGCAAATGAATTCTCATTTTAAACTCTGTGCCAATTTGCTATACCCACCAGAGAAGATTTCACACGGCAACGTTTGATTGGATTTTTCTCTCTGTATAACTGTGTCACTCAAGTTTTGGAACAGCACTGAAAGTATTTTTTTAAGTGGAGAAAGCTGCATCTGTTTTCTTTGAACAACTTGCTTATCTAGCCGTTTGCTTTTCAGGAAACAGAGAGGGCTCATAATTACACACCCAGACAGAAAACACAATTATTTCAGATTTTCGTTACGGCTGCTAAACAGAAGGCTCAACCTGCCAAAACTGTCTTAAATAGGTGGTTGTATCAGTTGTCTTCCTGTCAGAAATATGTTGATTTCTACTTTTTATCGGTTGGTATTCGGTACAGCTAGTTATGCATTAACATTTGGGAGAATACAAAAGTTGTCAGGAAGAAATGTATTATGGTAATTTGGTCTTTTAGATTTAAATGTGTGAGAAAGGAAAAGAGTGAGGGCGGTGGACAAAGGTGAGAGGCTTAGAGAAAGAAATCAATCATTTGAATGCACGAGGCCTTGCTCCCCTGTATCCAATAACGTCTCATTTGAATAAAAATAAGAGACCACTGAGAAGCCATATTGAATTTCCTCATGCAATTACGTGCCTGTGTGGCATCGCCGGCTATTAGTGCACTGTGGGGGACAGCTCTGGGCTCTGCAATCTGCAGGGTCTGCCACAGAGCTCAGTCAGAAATAAGCCTGATAACATTAACTTTTCCCTTCCCTTTCCATTCAGAGATTTTAAAGCCAAAGAAGAGTTTTAAGTGCAAAGAGAGAAGTTTTTGGTTGTGAGAGAGGACTCTGTAATCTGTGGTGAAAATAAATGAGATGTATTGAAACTTTGCAACTTCAGAAATTCAGACTTCAGCTTAAGAAAGTGATTTGTGAGGAGTGTGAGCAGCCTCCGCGCCGGAGAAGCTTTTGATGGAGCTATATTTGAAATGCTTGTGTCGCTTAACATTACCATCACTGCGAGAGAGTTGGTGTTATGTAGGAGGCTGTGGGCTTAACACGAAATCATCCAGTGCGTTTTAGTTTTTTTTTTTTTCTCTGAGTCAAACTGCCAAAGCAGAGCCGTGAATAGAGCCTGGCAGTTCTGCATCAGGACTTTGTCTCTGTCAGGGTGAAGGCTGTTCCTCGGATGCTGCTTGAGGGCGTGTTTGTGTTTGGTGCTTTACATTCTCTCCTCTGTGACTTTGACAATGACATTGACTTATACTGTCGTTAGGGATTTAATGGAGTTAACGTCCGCATGACCCCGTATGAATGGGGGGGTCATGTGTGTGCAGGAAGGTATGTGTGACCTCTGTTTTCAGTCAAATTAAGATATACAAGCCGGACGCTCTGAGCACGACGCTACAGAAGCTTCAGGTCTGTACTTTAGTTTGGGCAAAGTAAGCTGGTAAAAAAGCTTTGATGTGCTAATTAAAAGTAATTAGCTGTGCAGGTTATCTGAACTAT
Organism: Nannoperca obscura; assembly: GCA_036024295.1. NCBI lineage: Eukaryota > Metazoa > Chordata > Actinopteri > Centrarchiformes > Percichthyidae > Nannoperca > Nannoperca obscura. The sequence continues at coordinate 38,381 of JAVQJL010022654.1, read as the reverse complement.
TGTCGCAACGTAAAATGATGTCATTTTAGATTACCACGATTTTAGTTTGCCACAGTTTGTTGAGATAAAAAAAGAAAGAAAAAGAGGGAAAAAATGAATTTATAATGATATAACTCTTTAAATTAAACCCGAATAAATAATTATTTTAGGGCTACAATGATCAATTAATGTTTTAATAATTTTTTGAATACATTGGTCATTTAGTTTATTAAAATGTCAGAATAATGTCTGCTACACTGCTCCCAGATTCTAAGGCGATGTCTTTAGATTGCTTGTTTTGTCAGAAAACACCAATTAAACAAAACTGAGAAAAGCAACAAATCTTCATATTTGAGAAGCTGGAACCAGTCATCATTTGGCATCTTTGCTCGACAAAACTTCAAAAAGTAATGAATAAATGAATAAAAATCAATGTATCGTCTAAATTGCATAATTTCTTATCAATGGGCAAAATAGACTTATTTTTAATAAAATGCATTCAAGAGCTTTTAGTGACCTTAACATGTTTCAAATCCTTTTATCTAATTCATGACAGCACTGTAGTATTTTAAAATATAGTAACTCATGGTGTTTCTGCGGTTTCAGCAGTGAGTTCATTTCTTCATAAGGTTTTAGAATATATAGGGACTGTCTGGTTTGTGCAGGTGATTCTCCTCATGGCCTTTTTATTGCATTTTATTATTACGCCAGCTCAGTCTGGGCAGAGGTTCTCCAAATAAAAGGGAAGACAGCTGGATGTGACTTGTCGCAGGGTTGAAGACCTTAGTCATATTGTCAGCAGAATATTCATAACCACCATCAGGGACTTCATACTCAGAGCAGTGGCAAAGTACAAACTGACTTCAAACTGGATGTCTCGGTATGTCTGGAACTAAAGTCTCCCTTTGTATCTAAAAGAGCATTTTTCCCTTGTGTTCATCATCCTCAACCCATCCTCCCACATCTCCTTCCATTTTACCCCCCTCAACTTTACACTCCTCCCCCTCTCCATCACCCCTCCGGCGTGAAGCTAAACTGTCGGCGGTGGAGAGCAACAACTGCATGTGCAGGACGCCGTGCAACACGACCCGCTACAACAAAGAGCTGTCCATGGTCAAAATCCCCAGCAAGACCTCGGCCCGCTACCTGCAGAAGAAGTTCAACAAGTCGGAGAAGTACATCACGTAAGTATGCAGAGCTTCTTGTCATGTTGTTCGCTCCGTTCTGACTACAAATAAATATATTTAGAGACGCAGTTACAGTTCTTCTACTGCTCATAATGTTAGGATGATAAGTAAAATCCCCAAAGTGCTAAAAGAATAGTAACTAACTTAAAATCCACTTTCTTTAAACATTCCTGGAACATTCACATGCACAGATTTAAACGTCATTAATATATTATTAATCAGTTTCAATTATTCCTAAATGATTGTAGGTAGAAGTGAGCAAATTAGCACCAATTCTTAATGAGGTTTGTCAATGCAACTGATGGTGGAAAAGTAGCAGAAAATATTCCGTTCCTGCAATCCCTAATGCTAATGACATCCTAATTCACAAAGATATGCATGCAGGTAAAGAACAAATCACATTTAATGAATCATGTATGTACTGTATTGATGTATTGTTTTCTCATTGTGTTAAGATATTTAAGAGAGAAATAAATTAGGAAACATTCTTGAATGAGGCCTAATGAGTGTAGCTGATCATATTTAGGCTTTTCCTTTTTTAACCATATTCATTGTCAACACACTAAAGAAGGCAGATAAATATTCACATTTACACCAACGCACATTTTACAATTTACTTGATGTGGAGGAACGCTGAGCATCCAGAGGAAACACACATTAAAAGAGAACCACATGCAATCTCACCACAGAGAGGATTGATGTAGAGCGCTTAAAAATGAAGCTTTTAAAGAGCCGTCATCTCTGTCTGGCTATGCATGTTCTCCTCCCACACTGGTTGTGTTTCCCTGGTTGCTCAGCTCTGTAGGAATCGAATGGACTGTTGCTGATTGTGTTGCTTGCCAAGTGATCACCGGATGTGGGATTCATTAAGACAAATGCCCTATTTTCTCCCTTTTGCAGGGACAACATCTTGGTGTTGGACGTGTTCTTCGAGGCTCTGAACTACGAGACCATCGAGCAAAAGAAAGCTTACGAGGTGGCAGGCTTGCTGGGTAGGTTTTAATCATTGTTCATCTTATTTTCCAAACCTGGATCCAGACTAATCACAGCCGTGCTGCTTTTAAAATTCGTGGGGAAATTGTCCACTCTGACTCATGGCAGCAGAGTTGAGATCATTCAAAGATGCCTGATTGGATGGTGCTGCAAACCTGCTGATGGTGCCGTTACAGTATGTGACAACAAAATGTCGGCAGTGTGAAATGTTAATGTGATTTTAGTGGCAGCAAATCAAGAAATGAAAAGAGCACAAATTAGCCTCTACACAAGCTTCAAGTGAACATAAAGAGATCATTGGAGTCGCTCGTTTTGGTTTGCCTGAGTGTGTTGCTGTCACTCATCGACCAATTAAACTGAGACGAGTAAAAACAGCCAAATGGGATGGGATCTGAATCGAGAGAAAGCATTATTACCACCTGGCTCAAACTTGACATGTGTTTGAAACAAACAAAGTATGAAGTTTAGGGTCTGTTTGTTTGTTTTGTTGCTCAGGGGCTCAGGCAGGATTCAGGTTTTGTTGTTTTCAAATGCATTTTAGTAAGAAATCTCTCTCTCCTTCAGTGAAATGTCCAATCAAGAGGTAAACAGACAAAGTATAGGCAAGGTGTTGCATTAGCAGTTGGGTATAGACTATACATATAACTGAACCTATTTTCTTCTGTTATTTCGGTCTGCGTGACGTTCACAGGTGATATCGGTGGTCAGATGGGTCTGTTCATTGGAGCCAGCATCCTCACCATCCTAGAGCTGTTTGACTATGCCTATGAGGTCAGTGTCAAGTTGCTGTTTTCCCACTTCTGTCCTCACACACCCGCCGAAACATCTAATTACACCCACACATCACTCCTCTATAGGCTCTCACAGTTTTTGTTGGTGCGATAAACTTTGATAGCTTTTTGTTTGGGGTTTTTCAGTGAAGAGCGAGAGCATTGACCATGAAAGCTGACAGCGGGAACAATGTCACTGATACAAAAAGGAGATAAGAGCTAGATTTAAGTCAGAGCTGACTGAGATGAAGGATTGCGGGATGGTACTTTTCCATTACCTTTGTTCTACTGTGTGCCCCTGTTTAGAGCTTCTCATTCTGCTAAGTGCTGTGTTCTGATAAGCACATAACAGTCTGCACCTCCCGTAGGGTTCTGGAAATACACGGGAAAAGTAATTTTCAAGAGATGTTTTATTTTATTTCAATGGCCAAAATTGAGTAATGAGGATACGAAGCCCTCATGTGGCTAACATACGCAGTTCTAAAGCAACTTTTAACAGGTTTCATGCTGAATCCATTGTGAAGGTGTCGTTTGTCACCTGATTACTACTTTGACGTCTGATCCTGTACAGTCAGTAATAACAAGAATAGCTTATGGAGGTCTTTTGTAACAGAACGAATGATGTCTCTCTGACTTTTTTTGTGTCTGATCTGCAGGTGGTGAAAGACAGACTACTGGATTTACTGAGCAGAGAAGATGAGGAGGAGAGTCATGGAGAGGATGTGGTAAGAGTGGCCTTTAACCCTTTACTTGTCGATCTTCTTCAGAGAGTGCTCTGTGTAAGTGGAGCGTGTTGATTCAGTGAAATTTTACTCACTCCGATCATGCATATCAAATCTTGCCCCATCCCTACCCCCTCTGCACAAGCATGTAGAAAGTGCACCCTAGCAAATCTAAGACTGTGTTCAAACTGACGGTAGCATGCCAATTTGGCAGGAAAAGCTCTGCTCTTTGAAGGAGCTCTCAAAGAATCCAAACTTAGCAACAAGGACTTTGCTGGGAATGACTAATCCCCCCCTAAACAAACACATGCATGAAAATCAAATCTTAGTTAAATCAACAGTAGCAAAAGCTGCAGTATAAGGAGAAGGCTGGTGTGGTGGAGGGAGCTGCAGCAGCAAACGGCGTTCGCATGATGGTATCTGCAGAGCAGTCAGTGAGGTGTCAGGTTACAATGGTCACTGTGCACGCCTGAAAGAATACTGGACATTACTAGTCAGCTGGTAGCCAAGCATCAGTGAATAAGCCACTGATGGTGAAGCATGAATGAAGCGGCTGCCAGTTCGGTGGCAGCAATCTGATGAATAAGGACCCTGCTTTTTTGAACCATTGAGATTGTCCTGTTAATGACCAAGCTACTGTGACTGGGTAGTGCTAGCATGTTACCAGCTAGTTAGCATGCTAGTGGCTAGATCTCCAGCCAAAGTAGCAATCAGTTCCACAAGTAGTCACCAGAAACACTGATTTCACAAAGAAGCTCAAATGTTCCTTTTCCACTCTCTAATCTGACCCAGCGCTAAGACTTTCCATCTTTTCTTTTTTCCCAGAGTTCCTGTGACCCGGTGGCAAACCACTCCGAGTCCATCAGCCACACTGTGACAGTCCCCCTGCAGACAACGCTGGGCACCCTGGAGGAGATTGCCTGCTGAGGCCCTCCCCCTTTTCTCTCAGAGCCACACACGTCCAGAGGCTGCCTCCACGGGGTGGTGCTACATCCTCTGTTAGAGGAATCCTGCAGGACCTTAACAGTGGAGGGAAGGAGACGAAGACAAGAACAGGGGTTGGTCTGGGACAGTGCTGCACTCTGTCACACCGCCCTGTCTGAGGCACTAATGGGAATTAAGGTGCTGTCGGCTGGACTTATCAGCCCTCTCTGTCACCCTGCACTGTACTGTAGTGGGAGGGTGGCCTCCACTGTGACCAGACCTGCAGTTGGGTCTGTGTCTCCACATACACAGAAAATCATAGACTGTGGGGCTACTACCCATAAAGGGAGCTCGTCCCTGTGCAGCATATCTATGTAACAAACACATTCATATGTCGGTCACTGCCAAATGAACTGTACAAAATTGGTTTTGAACTGTCCAAACTGCATGCGTCAATCTATCTTGCTCTCTTTGCTGATGCATACGCTGGACTGCAGTGTTGCTTTACTGTACATGTGTGCCATTTGTCTCTCAAACTGCAGAACAGGCCTGTGACGAGGGCCTAGTTGAGAGGTCAAACATCGAATGTACAGATGGAACATATGGTTGTTTAAAATCATGGTTCAGATGTGACCAGTCCTTTAAAAATCCATTGTAATGAGCAATTCATCATTTCTTAGTTAGATATCTTAAAGGGGAGGTGGTTGGTAATGTATGAGAATTACTGAGGGGTAAAAAAAACACCCAACATTTGCTTTGTTTAATGAAAGCAGTGAAATCAGAACATTTTGCATATTTTTTTCACTTGTCAGTTTCAGATTAATCAGTTTACTAAAAGGCATGTTTGCTACATGACTCTCGAGGTGCTAAGCTGTTCTCCACAGACATCTTTAAAGGGATGTCATACTCTTGCTGTTAATTTATGTGACTAAATGACTGGCTTCTAGCTGCTGCACCTCACCATGGCACCCAGTGAGTGTGGTAGAATCTGAATTTATTTGCCTGCCAGACAGCAAGCCATTTACAAAGCGCTGCAGCAAATGAATATGCCCAGGGTGTTGTTAAACTATTGTTTCATTAAGATAATGTCAGGTTGATGTTTCAGACAACTATCACCATTTTATCAAGGATGGGATCATTTTGTCCAAAAAAGAAATCACATCATTTTTCACAAGTATAAAAATGATTACAAAATCACCATAAAGAGGGTTCATCCAGGATGGGGGATTTTGTGTGTTTTTTAGGATACAGGTTCTGCTGTGTTATGGTGTACATATCTGTGTTATTTTCTCATAAAAACGGGTACCACGCAGACATGCCTGAAGCAGATCTAATTGAAAAAGAACTTTGGTAAAACATCAACTCCAGGTCCAGACGTGATGTATTTGTCACATTTTTACTCAATCTGCAGCTCTCAGTAGGTGAGAATGTGATGTAACAGGCAGTAGCATGTTGGGGTAGTTGAATGTCATGCTAAAAGTGGACACACTTTGTGATGAGCACCAGGCATCCTTTCCAATACAGGTTCAGCTGAACCTTCAGTGTCCTCAGAAACAACAGCTAACATATATATATGGCTTCACACCAAAAGCTTGTGTGAGACCATTCAGAAGATTTAGTGTATCTGAGTTTTCTATTTCTAGTTCATGATCATCCTAGCATGGTCTCTGTCATCATGGCAATGTACATTACAGGTAGGAATGAATTCAAGTGCTTTGTGAGACAGTTTGAATTATGATTTCCCATCTGTGGCTCAACCAACTGTCTCTGTGTACTATCTCATGTTGTGGCTTCAGACGAACATACAGTCACCGGTAAGCCTGCAGGAGTGTGAGACGAACGTCTCACTTCTCTTGGTGGCAACGACACTGGCTGTTTCTTCTCTCTACTTTGGCTTCAATTGTTATCGCAGGATAGAGTTTTCTCATTTTGTGATGCAGCATACCGTGTGTGTTTTTAATGTGAAACAATTAAATTAAAAAGTTGTTTTGCAGTGGTGGCGTCCTGTTGTGGCAAGGCACGTGTTTGAATTGCACCTTTTAACAAGAAGTCGATTCCAACTGCTTGACATGAATGATGTGAAAGAAACACAAGGCAATATAAAATGATTACAAGTCTACAGCTGCAGCTCTGTCAGGCTACTCAGGCACCTTGCCCCTTTGACCCAGATGCTAACATGATCATGCTAACATGTTTACAATGACAATACTATGTGTTAAGCAAGTATATTTAACGTGTTTACATGTTTTACAGCTATGCTAGGCACAGTGGTGCTTGCAGCTAAATGCTAACAGGCTCACAATGATAATGCTATCATGCTTATGTGTAGCAGGTAAAATGTTCAACATCTTAGTGTAGCGTGTTAGCATGCTAACATTTGCCAAATTGCACTGAACACAAAGTACAGCTGAGGATGATGGGAATGTGTTTAGATTTGTGGGTTCAAAACCACAAATGTCAACTTCACGGTGGAGAAAGGAGGAAAGTTCAGGGATCACCAAAGTTGAAATTCATACTAAGAGAGAAGGATGAATTCAGTGTGAGATAAATTTCATGGTAATCCATCCAGTAGTTCTATAAATAATAATAACTGAGCTTAAATTTTAAAATAACAAAGAATAAACAGAAAAAGAAAAAGTGACTGAAAGTGAGTTGAATAAAGAGCCACAAATTCAGTCTAATAAAAATGCAGAAGCAAAGTTTTAAGCCTCAACTTAAACAAACCGAGAGTTGGAGCAGATTTCCAGAAGTGCGTGGCCTTGCAGGTGTCATTTCATGGGAGGTTTGGAGAGTGACTAAAGGACTTTTATAGTGGTAGTTGGAAAGAATACAGAGAATTAGTCGGCAGAAAGTGCCTGACAACTCCTGCAGAAAGAACTGGAGAACAGCAAGCCATGCTGGATCAAATGTGCAGTAGCTTGGCAAGGTGCAATTTCCCCCTGACGTCCGTCCTACGTGCTCCTAATGTTGGCTGAAGTGTTCCACCCCTCAGCCTCTAAAATGAAAACAGCAGCTTGGACAGTGGAGGAGTAATGCCACAGCAGCGGGAAAAATCTGCTTGAAACCCGATTTAGCTTGCTGGTCAGGTTTTATTGAGCATTGCTACTTTTATGAAAATACAGCAGCAGTCTGATAATGCTTACTTCTACAGACATGCACAAATTATAGTGCTTGTGAATGAAAGAATGCTTTAAAGGAAAGGGATGACATTCAACGTGAAGATTACATCAAAAGTAGAAGCAGGAATTATTGTAGTTAATGGATGTACTGTGGGCTGAGCAGGTGTCCACATATGGACTTTTAGTTTAGTTTAACTTTAGAGAATATAAGCAGTTACATTTTTTTAAGTTAACTGTTGTAGAAAATGACCCCAGTTTTGGTTTACTTGTGTTAATATTCTACACATTGCCAGAGAGTCTTATCTGCTGCAGGCTGAGGTTCCGCCTCAGTTCAGCCTCACTTCATTTAGCAGATATTTAGGCAGTGGAAATTGCCTGCAGGTCAGCCATAGTGCATCAGCAGCTCATTGTAAACATGCTGGTTGCCTTTGCTAGATTGGGAGCTCACACACAGCGGAGGTTGCACAAGTACTTAAAAGAGCATTGTAGAAACAATAAGATCAAATACTTGAGTGCGTTTAAGTGTTTCATGAATCACTTGTGCTAAAGCAAGAAGAGCAAAACGTGCTCAGCCAAAGACAAAAAGTAAGCACCAGAAGAGTTTGTGCACCAAAATCTACCAGGGTGCTCTTTTAAGTTTTTGTTTCAAACTCAGGCTATAGTTGAGTGTTAATGTTAATTCCTTCATTAACAGGGGTATTTTTGATAACTTTTATATTCTGTATTATAATAATATATACCTTTTGCTACTCCAGGGACCAAGCTGTTTGGATTAATTAGCATAAAAGAAGCTGTTCAGTTGTACATCTCATCATGTCTGAAGGGGATTACGTTTGTAGCCACAGATGTTAAGCCTTTGTTAAAAACCTAAAATTGTGCTTCTGGTACCTCTTTTTAAAGAGATAAAAACAACATCTTGTACAGCGTGACCTTCAAATGGAGAGATGGTTTTATCACTTCATCTTGTCCTACTTTCCCCTTTTTTCAAGTAATTTAGAGGCTGTGTGATGAAGATGAAGAGGTGGTGTGTGGCTAGTTAAAAAGACTCAGCCCTGACGCTAAGTGCTGAAGAAGGCAGTGCCAAAAACCTCTTTGCATTATACTCCTCTGTGCTTACCATAGATACAAAAGACACAACCAAAGGAGCTTTATTTTTCTGTATGCTAAAGCAAGAACACAAACAAGGATTTATACACCTAAAAACGTGTTAGAGCAGTGTCCAGGTGTCCCAGCAGCAGCGGGTCCAGCTTGGCCGGTCAGTGTTCACAGGTGGGAAGCCAGCCAGGGATCATGTACTGGTTGCAGCAATGGAACTTGTTGGGAGGAGGATGTGAGTCAGACGGTGCATGGGTTAACACCAAACCGTGTTTCTGAGGATGCAGCGATGCAGAGAAAATAGTTCCCGTGTAGTTTTAGCTGATGGATTGGAGATGGCCCAAACACTGACTGATTGAGCCAGGAAGTATATTTGCAGCACCGGTGCTGCTGTAGGCCAACCTGGATGCTTATGTTTGTTTTAACTATTTCCAAACTTAGAACCTTGACATCCTTGACATCGTGGTACCTGTTTCTCAGGTACCACCTAGGAAGGTGGAGCCTAGGAAGGATGTAACTGATACACATGGAGAAAACAAAGAGGACACCACCTGTATGCGTCTGTAAGTCTGTCAACGTACATTTGATCCGACATGACGGTTAATTATTCTCTAAGCTTAATATTCAAAAGACTGTGTTTTGTGGTTTGATATCATAGAAGACCAAAAACATTAGCAAAGATTCACATTTGAGAATTTGGAACCTTTGAATTTTGAGAAAAAATTATCAACAAGTTGTCAACTAACTTATTGATCGACTAATCGTGTAAATGTTTTTACACCGTAACCTTAATGTAACACTATTTTATCATGAGCTCAACATTGTTATTAGATGTAAGGCAGGTCAATAATTACTCTTTTCAGATCAGATCTGTTTGTTAGCATGTTGATTCAAAAGCAATTAAATTAATTAGAAGGTTTGTGAGGAAGTTTTGATGCAGATTTCACTTTTTCCTGGTTTCTTTGATTTAAGGCCCATGTGTCAACATATTTAGCCTCCATACATTTTCAAAACTTTTCTATTGTCATCCAGTCTTCACCAAAATTTGTTAAAAAAGATACTAGAAAATGTATTTGTCTGTTATTTTGATATTCCAAACAATGTACTTGTTTCCTCAAATTCTTGCCTATTTGACAAGCTACTGAACATAACTCAGGGACGGATCGTGCAGCTGCAACCAAAGCTAGATGACATAATCTACTCCAAGCCACACTGACAAATGTAATTATTTTACCCACAGGTAGTGCTATGAAACTGACTAATGTGAAAAGACAGAATTTAGATTCTCAAATGCAGATGAAAAACTTCTAAACATGATTTAATGTTTTTAAGTTAATACATTTGTCTGCTGTATTTGCTCTTTGAGGGCATTCTAGTTTAGGCAAGTTATTATTGACTGTGAGTTTTTAATTGCATTTTGTTAATTACATTAACCACAGTTGCTAGATTTTGTTTCTACAAAAATGTCTTTAACTTCAGTCTTTTTAGAGTTGCAATGATTTCATTAACACAGACAGTACTTTCGTCAGCAAAATAACACAAAATCAAGCTGGATTTGAAGCCAGTTTGATTTAATCTTGTCAGCATTCGCAGTTAATCAGGCATCACACACTTGTACTCTTCATTCATGTCAGCGAGAGGAAGGCAGTTTGTGCCGAGTGAGCAGATTAAAGAGAAAATGAGGGATAATTGGAGTTTGAACAAAGACACAGACGTGGGTTGACAGTAAGACAGCCGCTGGAGAGTTGAATGAAGAAAGTACAGAACATGTCAGGGAGAAAGATTTAAACTGAGGCTTCATTTTCTCTGTTTTACCAGTTGTGCCAGCCACTGACAAAGTGGGAGAAGTGGGTTTTCCACTGAATTCTCCATTCTTCACTACATTCCCAAAGTGTGGTTTCTGTAAAGCCTTCAGCTCAGTCAGACTACATTGAGAACAGTGCAGTAAACCTTGAGATCTAATATTAATGTCTGTGCAAATTTGATGTCACAAAAAGTGAAACTGGCTAACTGGCCAAACTAAAGGTGGAGGGAGCTGTCCTCATCTAACTAAATATGATCTATCTTTGAACTGAATGAGTCTGTTTACTAAATGAAGTTAGAAAAAAGTTAACAGTTACGTTTGTTCTTCTGCCCATTAGAATAAGATGTGCCCTAAAAATACTCACCCAGGATCAGAACCAGGAGCATCAGAAATTACATGCATGCATCATTCATTTTACGTATGCACTCACTGTCTGCTACCTTGGGCTGAATCATGTTTAATTACCTGTTGACTGTTTATTGCTTAAGAGAGTCAATTACTAATTTAATCACAAGCCACAGACTCACCAGGGCCTCCTTTCCTTGTGCTCTTAACGAGCCCCTGGGAAATCAGTGGCATTCAGAATAGTTAACTTGACTAATAATCCATTCAGCTAATGAAACAACGCCTGCATCCACCTGACCGGCTGTCATGTGTCATCGTTCCGGAGACCCTTCAGGACAGTTTATGCAGGGAGTTGTTGTGTGCCAGGATAATTACTGAAACAAGGCTGCAACATCCCACATGCCCCAGGAATCGTCATGGCGTGATGAGCTAAAGCCCCGAACAAATTCCCTTAAAGAGATTTACAGGAAGACTTTGAAACTGACGTTACAAAGTGGCGTGTGTGTTGGGCCACGTTCACAACGTGCACAATGCCAAGCCAATGCCAAACACATAAGCCAAGCTTATAGTAGAAATTGTAGTGTTAGTGTGTAGGAACAATAAAAAGAATCAACATAAAAAGAAAATACAATTAACAAATAAATAGTGATTTATATATATATATACACACATATATCTGTACAAATCAGTATGTTGTCCATTGCCACTCAGAGGATAATTTTCCTGTTGTCAAGATGGACGCCCAGGTATCTGTAGTCCTCCACCACCTCCACTTTCCTTACCCAGGGAAGGTGTTTAACGTAGTGCTGGTCCTCCCAAAGTCCATGACCATGTCCTTTGTCTTGGCCACATTCAAGAGGATGTGGGTGTTTCCAAACCACTCCACGAAGCGGTCTAGCAGTTCTCTGTACACAGTGTCCTCTCCATCCCTGACACACCTCACAACTGCAGAGTCACCTGAGAATGTCTGCCGATGGCAGAACTCCAAGTTGTACTGGAAGTTCAAGGTATACAGTGTAAAGAGGAAGGGTGAGAGTACAGTCCCTTGCAGTGCTCCTATGCTGATGTTCACCATCCTAGTGTTGTGTGTTAGCATGCTAACATTTGCTACTTAGCATCAAACACAAAGTATGTCATTACTTTGCAGATGTTACGTCATAAACCAAAGTAAGAAAGTTCATTTCGACCTGATGATGCCGCTAGATGAAAAGTTAAGGGATTGCCAAAGGTACAACAATTCATCATGAAGGAAACCTTGGATGTCTGCACCAAACTTTGTGCCAATCCATCTAGTCGATGTGGAGATTCACAGGATAAGTGAAAAGTCAGGGGATCTTTATAGTCAGTAAGCTTTATCCTATAGGGACAATGACTGTCTGTACCAGATTTCACAGCAATCCATGTAATATCTGTTGAGAAATTTCAGTCTCAACCAAAGAATTGGACTGATCGAAAGACATTGCCATCCATAGAGCCGCTAGCATGGTTAAAAATATAAAATGTTATGAAGATGTCCTTCGAGTAATCTTACAAATATGATAATGTATGAAAAACATTTTGAGATTGAATTTAACTGAAGAAAAATATCTGAAATGGATAATTCCTTTCCCCTGAAATAAGACAAGTAAGAATGTGAATGAAGATATTGATCTTTACATCAAAACCTCAATAACAGACCATAGACAGTCCTGACACATCTTGTATCTACTGATGCCACAGGTTGCAGAGCTTTGCACATTATTGGACACATTATTTGAAGCTGCTGGATACACAAAGGTTTCTCAAAAATCTCTTCTCAATCTTTCCCGTGCAAACAATAAAGCTTGGAGAAATTTAAATTTGGATTTACATTAAAATTGACAAATGAATAATAAAAGAAACCGCAAACCCCAAAGCAATCACGATCATAATATATTGGAGGAAGTTGGGAAATAAGTGAGAGTGCATGTGTGTTCACGACTGGATGTGTGTGTGCTCCTCTGCCAAGCAGTGATAGATAACACTATCTGCGGGGGGAGATCTGGGCCAAAGCAATGAAACCAAGGACATGAGGGAAACCTTTAGAGAAGAGCCTCCACAATTGCAGTCATTTGTTCTCCGGCTCATCCATCACCGAGGAATCTACTTGGTACAAGTTACATTATGAAAAAAGTCATCTGGGGGGATTACCGTGTGGCCTCCGTGTTGTACAGTACTTAAGAGGCAGCACAGATTAGATTAGATCGCCTGATAGTGCAGAAGCAGGCCGCTGCCGTGTGCTATCATGACCAGATGTTGAGCTCTGATTCAATAACACGCAGCCTTCATCTATATCACTCCTGAGGAATATGTATTCACCAGCTTTTTATTTCATCACAGATCTCACAGCACAAGTGAGTAAACAAAAGTGGAGTGTGACACGGCTCTCGGTGCCCGAAGGCAGGTAGAATTAGGATGTTAACATTATCATCACAAAACAGTTTCAGGGTGAAAACATCTTTAACGCCATCACCTGCCAAAAACCTCCCTCCCACACTGGGATGCCTCATGCTCTGCTTGTGCCATCTAGTGGTGATATAGTAGTTCACTTCATATGGCCTCAATAATCTCTCTTGCATGCCTCTGATGGCATTTTGAAGATTCATCACGCCATGACAGGGTCGGTTTGGTGATAAATCTGTGACTTAAATTATGGACAAATAATCCCAAATTCAATCTCAGACAGATCTTTGTCTGAAGCATTGATTTTCCATGATGACGTGGCCAAAAGTAAGTAGACACCCAAACATTCCCCCATACAGTATTGTCATTCCAAAAAGTATGGGCTGCTATAACTCCCCTTTGAAGGCTTTCTACAAGATTTACCGACAATAAAAACCGTACACGCTGTAGAAAAATGATATATAGACTTAACCAATGAGGACAGTCATTATCTGGAGTAGTGGTTATGTCATTGTCTCACTGTTTGTCCGTGTTTATTTGCTTTTGTCTATTTTCTTTTAATGTTATTTATATGCCACCAACCTGCCAGGGACTGCAGATAAAAATGATTGTTAATTAATGTGCATTGTAATTTCCTAAATAAATAGACATTAAAGAATTAGGATTATAAATACATGTAATGGCTATAACAGAAGAAATGGCAGCCACAAATAGTATCCAAAGTTTGGTTTGATAAGATGAAGTACAAGTATTTATTCAGCTCTTCTCTTCTCTACAGAAGAGAGTGAGTGCCTGGACTAACACGACTCACTCTGCAGCAATCAAGTCATTGGCAACACCTGTCGTCATTATCGCCTGATCACAAAGCACAAACACACACAAGACGAGCAGATGGATAATGGTGTTATTCATGAGAGATTATTGCTGTTTATGTTTACAAAAAACATCAATCATCTGCACAGAGAAAACACAAAAGGTAAGATAAGACTTCAGAAAATGCATAAATCACACATAATAAATTCAGATAATTACATTTTAAATTCTGCAAACAGATGACACTGTGGCATGACACTGTAGAATAACCTCAGCACTCCCTGCCGTTATTTATAGAGGTCAAATCTTTCTAACTCACTCTGTTAGAGTTTAAAAGAGCTTAATTCCTCTATAAGAACGCTTAACATGTATGCTTTAGTCAACAAACACTTTTATCTGAGTGATTTGCATCTCAACCCCCTGATTTAGACGGGAAAATGAGTGAGAAGTTCCCCCTCTTTAATCTGAAGGTCATCTCATCCATCTCCAGGGGGGGAAAGCCCTTAGACGGGAGCCCTTCTCTAAATTCCACTATATCTTCAGCTATATGGCTCTAAAGCTGAATTACATCCAGTCTGCCTCACACTGAGGTGCTGCTGTGCCAAACGTCGTATACCTGTAATTGAATTCGGTTTCAATTATAGTTTAATATATCATCATCATTATAGCCGCCTCCAAGGTCCAAATGAGTTCAAAGGATCGCCTCAGACATGGTTCATGTTCATCTTTTTTATTTTTCTCCCCACGCCTCAAAACACACTTTTATCACTACTGTTAGTCTCTCTATTAAATATCACATTGTTTGTCTCTTAAACCTCCATCTGATTACCTTTGCCCTCGGTTAATTAGGTTTACAATGTTAAAAGATCTTCTAGAAAAACCTCATCATGAGCAAACAGAATCAGAAACCCAATCTGAAACTATTAAAAAATACCATTAATCATTAAGATAAAAATAAGCAGCAACTAATTACAATTCGGTTTCACTCTCTGCTTTAACTGTTGTATTTGTTTTGTCCTTGAGGAAATCTGAGGTTTGTTTGTACAACTTCATAGATGTTCTCACAAGGACAGCAAGCACTCGAGTTTCTGTTCAAGAATATGAATAAACAAAGATCTACGTGAAGCAGTCTTTTCTTTTGGTTTGCATTAACCCAACCTCTTGGAGTCAAATCTTTTCAACAGAAGTTTTCAAGTAGATTTTTTTCTTAATATACTTGCATTTAGGTCACAGGGGCACGATGCCTCACAGAGCTGCTAGCATTAATTAACAATGTGCATGTTACAGTTTGAGTTTATGTAAAGATTAAACAAACATGTTAGCATGCTAATGCTCAAAGTAGATAGTAACATGTTAAAGATACTTGATTAACACGTAGCATTGTTGTTGTGAGTATAGCGGAGGGGGTGGCAGCTAATCATTTTTAAAGATGCTCTCCTTCAAAACAGATGCGGTTGTTTTCATTCAGCAGCTGTACGTGTGTGGCCTCCACATTAAATCAAAGAATATTTTGTTTGTCCATAATGAAAGTCAGTGGATCTGTGGCACACCTTCACAACAACATAGTTCCATTTTCTCCGTGGAGCAGCTCCACTAATGAGAATGATTGTTACCCAGTTTAATTGGCTCAGTCAGCAGCAGTCTCGGGAGTCACACGATGCTCACAGAGGTAATTGCATATGAGAGGGAGAGAAAGAAAGTCGATGATGAACTCCCACAAAACTTTCCAAAAAAACTGCGCTACGCCTGCAGAATAATGGGCTTCCTATCTTTTTTCAATTACAGAAAGTGAATGGGCTTGGTAATGAAGAATTAGTGCAAAGCCCAAAAAACGTGTTTACTGCAGGAAAGTCATAAAGGAAATAGGTTTTTAGACTCCACAGGGAACAGTTGTAATCATGACAGCCAGCTACAGTATATCCATGGAGCATGTTCCTCTCATCTCAAAGACAATCTGTGATCAATTCAGTTTTATTTATGATGCCAAATCATTTCAAAACAAAGGACTGTATTGCAAATTTGATCTGCAAATTCATTGGCAGGTCTTTTGAAACATGGACTAACTCCAGACACCACCTCAAATCTGTCTTTCCATCTGTTGTTTTAATGAATGTTAAATTAGTCCTTTTTGTAAATGCAGCTTTGATCTTTAAGGCAAACTCTTTTTCAAATGTGTCTTTCAAATACAATTTTAAAGTACTTGCATTTTCATTTTTGGCATTTCTGCTTGAAAAATTATTAATATATAATCAAAATAATTGCCAGTTAATTTTCTGTTAACTAAATGTTGAAATTATATTAAAAATGATATATTGCTTAACACAAAACTACCTCAAAGTATGTAAAGTAGTCTCAACCAGCTACAACATTTTTCCTCTCTGTAAACAATGAATGTAATAGCCATTCCTAAAATATTGTTATATTTATACATACATACCCAGTATATATTTGTTTGGTCAAAATACTTTGACTTCTTCAGTAGCTCCTGATAACTGGTTCCTTCCACAGCAAAGAAATGAAATAGTTTGAACTTGAGGCCAAGTGCTTTTAAATTCTTTCCAGAAGTTTGATTTGTTTTCGACTTATCTATCACTGTGACAATAATCTCTCCCCAGTGTGCACCACCTGGAACACCATCGCTGATGGATTAGAGATATGATGTGTGGAGAGCTCTTGTGGACAAAAGCCGGGGACTCAAGGCAGTTGTAGATGCACTTAAATGAACTGCGCTGAAGCCAAGAACAGCTGAGAGGTAAACACACACACACACGAAACATTCTGACATTACAATGTTAGTGCGAACTGCAGGCTTTCATAGAACCTAAAGGCGTTTTTTAAAACAACATTTTTCTAATGAAATACCAAACATTTGATTCAGCTAGCTTTATTATGGCACTTTGTACATGTCACGTTACGAACTCAACATTCAGGGTTTCTTACAGCACATGAAGAGATCGAGAGAACATTGTATGTTTAAAAAAATCTGGAAGCTGCTTAATTTTCACCACACACACTTTTCTGATTTGATTTGTCATTAAAGGATAGATTTACATTTTCAGTGAAGTCTATATTGATATAATACTCACATGCCAATTTGTACTAGCTGTGATCATATGTCCTCTCCATGCTGGCTGTAGAAAGATCCCTTCCTAAAGTGATTTCAGTCTAAGTGATGGGGGATAAAATCCTTTTGTTCTGTGTATAAATTACTTCTTAAGTTCTGCTGACGATAATAAGCCTTAGCTATTTAAATGATTCTCTTCCAGAGTTACTGTCTTTTTGTCTGCTTCATCTCAGCAAGGAATGCTTTCTGGTCAGACAATTTTGCAAAACAAGGTAACCTTAGAACATATCCACTTAGACTCTCTATAGTTAGTTGCATGGTGGCTCAGTGCACTGCACTGTTGCCTCACAGCAAGAAGGTCCTGGGTTCGATCCCTGCGGCCTTTCTTGTGTGGAGTTTGCATGTTCTCCCCATGTTCATAAATCAAAAAAAAACATGCAAGAAGACCTGTACACTTGGACTTGGTCCCCGGCTGACCACTGCTCCAGCTGTCCCCCTGGAGGAAGGACAACTGGATGGGTTAAAGGCAGAGGACAAATTTCATCATGACGCAATTGCGTGTGTGTTTGCAGTGTGTTTCAAGTTTGACCAAACCATCTTCTATTAGCTTCACTTTCCATCACTTTCACTATGGGATGTTTTTACAACCAGTAGAGAGAAAATGAACAATTACAAAGAACATTTAGTGTACATTGTTAATACACTGTTAATGCCATGATGAAATGACATGTACGTCAGTGTCAGACCTTTAATTTGAGATATGGCTGCAGCTAACTATTGTTTTATTGATTTTAATTTGATTTTGCTTGTTTTGTCTGAATAACATTTCAAAACCATCACACAAGACAGAAAAACAACCTTGCAACTGAGAAGCTGTAACTAGGGAATGTTTTGCATGTTTGCTTGGTAACTAAATAAAAATATTAGCAGATTAATTTTGTTAATCAATTTATTGACTCATTGTTTAAATTGTAATGTGAAAAGTGTCTAGTGTGAAAAAAAAACAGACATCTAGTACTCGCCTCTTCTTTTGCAGTCAAAAATACAGACATGTGCCAGGAAACTGTACAAAACCCATTCCTGTACGTAAAAGGAGCATCTCAGGTTGGTGTATGTGAACATACAGTGACATCCATCCACACATACTTTGTGCACAGCATTATTCTACACACAAACAGATGTGGGTTCCCAGGGGTCGACGGTAAACAGGTTGCATTGAAGTGCTACGAGATCTTTCGATGGCACACGAGGAGTAACATTTACAATATTTACATCTGAGATTAAATAATCAGTTGTCATGCGTTTCTTAAAAACAAACCGTTTCGTAGAAAATAAAATTCTCACATTCCATTTGGATTTTATTTTGCTTTGTTTCTGTCCATTTGTGGAAATTAGATTTATGATTTAGCAAAAAGAACACATTAGTTTCAAATGGCATTCACTTAAATTGTATATATCAATTACTCCTGTTTTGCTTAATGTTATGATTGGTTCTTATACTGTACAGGATGCATGAGCAGTAAGAATTAACAGGAAGCATTCTGCGATTGGCATTGAGTTGAATAAAACTAAAAAACCATGCTACTAAAAAGGTACTCCAACAAGAGTCACAGTAAAGCTGAGCAATCCTCTGAGTGGGATCCCAAACCTGACACGCTCTAGTGTCTGAGGCAGCTAGAAAGAGTGACGGTGTGAGAAATAAAACACTACTTCACTACAAACGTTCATCTGTCCCTTGTTTTTGAAGTCAAAAAATGAATTATAACCAAACCTGAATAAACATGACTTGAGGAAGTGACGGTACGACCAAGAGAGCTGTCGACCTGTTGCAACACCCCAGACAATGTGGCCTTCCTCGCACATCATCTTTTCCCTTTGGTGCCTCAGTTTATGGTCGTCTGACCAGTCCTGCATCAGTCAGAGGGAGTTCAGCAAACTCCCAGGTCGGACAGAGGCCTTTGGGTGGGGGAGAGGGGGTGGGGTGTCATGTCAGTAGGACAGGACCGGTGCAGGATTTGGGTGGGTTGCCTGAAAGTTCTGGAAGATGCAAGGGAGTGGAGGTTTAGGTCCGCACCCAGCTGACAGGCACCCAGAAGGACTCTCGCTCCAGCCTTTCCAAGATACCTCGCAGTTCTGCACAGGCACTCGCCGAGTCCTCCTTGATCAGGACCCGGTCCACCAGGTGTCCGTACTGCTGGTCAATCTGGATGGCAGACTGACGCATCTCCTGGAGGTCTTCGTCCTGTTGCAGAATGAGAAATTATTTGTACAGAAAGAGAGACCATATATGTGTACTAATCCAATACAGACATGGGGAACTTTTGAAGGATGTATCCCAAAAGGTGAGTCCTATGGACACCCTGAAGGCTGAATCTGTTCCTCATCCATAAATGAGACCATCGAGCTCCACAGAAACCAAAACTATAATGGTGCTGTGGCAAATCCCAGCTTGCATGTTGCACCTTTGGTGAAGTGAAATTGTGACAGCTCGTGATAGCTGAGTTTACCAGTTGTGTCTAATTTAACACATTGTGGACAAAATGTTAACAACATATCCAGTTTGGTAACCACAACAGTTTAGTTTGAGCACCTGGCTTCTAATATTTACACCCTGCAGTACCTTTTTTCAACTCATGCAATGTATTACCAGTGACCACCTGACACAAACACCTGGTCATTATAAGATGGTCACGTATGTTCAAACTTAATATTTGCTGGTGCACAATGGAATATTTGGAGCTTCTAAAGATACCAGGTTCTGCTGTAAATTGGGACACAGCAATTATTGCCAAGAGAAAACGTAGGACTCACTGTAATGCGACCATGTTCTCCCCCTCCTGGTGAGGTGGCGGCGCTGCGGCGTCGTCTGCTCTCGGGAACACGAGGTTTGACAAATATTACATAGGGCTTGAACTCCGATGTCCGCAGCCTCTTCAGGGCCTGCAGCGGTGAGAGGGTTTACACACAAAAGAGCAAACAGAGGTCAAAAATCCGACATGATAGGAGAAAGTCAACAGCGTGTGCATCCGACTCTCCACAGATCTGATGTGACTGACTGACCCTCATCCACTCCGAAACCTGCTGCTGCCTGCGGGATCTGTAACTCACGGCATGTTATGATTGAGGTGCATCATGATACATTTGGATGCACATTAAACAACATGTGCTCAGTGACCCCTACCTCAGGCTGCACGTCCACTACACACATCTTGTTCTTGGCCTGTACGGAGCGGATAGCCTCTATACTTGTGCCGTACTGGTTCTCCTTGTACTCGCCGTGCTCTATGAACCTGGAGAGAAACCACACAACTTTAACTTCTGCAGGAAACTAGGTACACAAAAGCAACACGGTGTCAGTGTAAATGTACTTGTTGTTTAAAGCATCTGCATCGAACTGCTGTTTGGTGACAAAGTGGTACTCCACACCCTCCTTCTCATGAGGTTTCTTGGGTCTGGTGGTATCTGTGGGAACACGAGGAGTTTACTTGCATGTGTCTTGTAGTATTGGTTTATTGATAATAGTGTGTATAACCTGGACATACTGTTTATATCATACATCTTTTCTTATAATCATATCTTTGCTTTTGCTGTTATTTCCTCTCATTATATTCAGAGACTTATTTTGCAGATTTGCAATAGTGCTTTAAATTTATGGTTATTCTTATTGTATTGTTGAGTTACTGCTGCTGGAAAAAAAACTATTTCGCTCACGGGATCAATAAAGTACATCTATCTATTTAAATGCTGGGTGACTCACGTGGTACAGCCACTGCAAAACGATGTGGGTTTTCAGCAATCACCCGCTGCTTGAGTTCATTGATTCGTGCTCCAAGAGAACCTTTGCAAGCAGATTGTGTGTTTAAAGGAAAGGAAAGGAAAACAATAAAAGGGTAACTTCACATCTATCATCGTGTTGAAAGAACTGTAAGAAAGACATCTTCAGTATGTGGCAACACATGCTTTTATCCACCAGGTGTCACTATCATCACAGGTCTCACCGATCAGAACCACCAGACGCGGCCTCTCATGGGGCCTCTGCTGGTAGCGGGTCACCTCTTCATATGTCAGGTACTCTGGGTCTCCGGGATCAGAGCCCTCTCCGGAGGATCCTTGCCTGTCCTTACGACTCAGCCGGAAACTCCTCCGTAAACCAGCTACAGCAGAAATATAAGGTCTTGGATCAGATGTCATGAATCATAACCGTATTTAAACAAGGTTACGTAACATCAGTACGCTACGTCACTTCCATGATGCAGATAGAATATTTCTGTCTTTAAAAAAAATTTGATAAATGCAGTGAGCAAACATGTTATGAATAATTTCAAGACCAACCCACTGATAATCATGCATTACAGAACCTTCGTAAAATAGTGCAAACATATCTCACTAATATTTAATAGTGAGATATTAGCTGAACTTAGAGCTAATTAGATTTCATGCTTCAACTAAAAACTGGATGACATGCAGCTGACAGCAAACACATCAGGTGACAGTCTTAAAACCTGAGAATGAAGCAGACTCTAAGTTAACTAAACAGTCTTTGAATTCATTGTTAAAAAGTGATGAAGACTCTTTCAGCAGTTTACAACAGATTCCAGTGACCCAAAACAGGCATTTCATCATTTTCCAAACAAGACATGCTGCTTTGAACGAGGCTACAGTGCTGAGGCAGGACTGACAGGACAGCCTGGCCCTGAGAAACGCCGTGGCAATAGCAGAGAGTGACTGCAAATCGGGGTCTCCCATGGCCAGGACTGTCTGTATCCCCCGTCAGTGGTGTGTACCTGAGGGAATGAGCCGGGCACTGTACCTGAATAAAATTCCCAGGAAAACACCTGGCCACAGGAGGGCGCCACTGCTTTACACTTAGGAGAGACTATAACTGGCGTTAGAGCATCACACAACCCAGCTTCACACCTCCACACAGGGTGAACGAGCAGCAAACGTGCCTGGTTGGAGTGTGCAATGCGTCCAACGCAGCAGGGACCTCGTGGGGTGGGGGCAACGGGGATGGTGTTTTAGGAGGAAAAGGGGGAAGCAGTGCACTGGCCATAGCACAGCAGCAGGGGCAGTTAGTTAGATGCAGGAGGTGGTGGGGGTGGGTTAGGAGGATCCACACACTGCAAGGTGGAGCGGGCGGGCGGAGGGATGGAAAGGATGGGGGTTTACAGCTCCAAGCAGAGTGCATAATAAGAAGCACAGATACTGTTTTAATAATGCACTTTTGTGTTAAAATGAGGAGGTGCTGATGAGCTTTCAGCTGTTTGGAGCGCTCCTTGTGCTCATCATCATTTCAGGACATCACAGGATGTAGGGGAGTAAACGGGGGTCAGGGCTGAAGAAGGGGTGAGGGAGGGGAGGTCAGTGGAAGGCTAGAGAGGGGATGAAGATACTCATGTATTACCCCCTCCCCAATTCGAATTCAGTAAAGCCTATTATTGCAACAGAAAATGTATGTCTACCTTTTTGTAAATGCAATAAGTCACAATATTCCCCATTATTATAGAAATATTTGGTAACATTTTATTTTACAAGCCCTAATAATTTACAAGATATTCACGTATTACTGATGCGTCATTAGAAACATTATTTCTGCATGTTCAGCTGACCTGCTGTGCACCGACTAAAAGAGCCTTTGTCCTAACAATCATTCTATTTGTTTTAAGTCTACAAATGAAGCAATAATCCTTTTATTTATATGGCACTTTTGGGGCATAAGCACAAAGTGTTCTCCAGATTAAAGGATTTACAGAATAATAATCTAATGAGATGCTCTCATATAAAGTAGATAGTGTCTCTCTCTGATCCCTATAAGTAGCACCAAATGACGTAGTTCTTTTCGGGAAACTTCCTAAGAAATCATCATTGCTTTGATTTTTATGTAACAGTCTACGTTTGTTTTGCTTCTGTACTGTGATGTCCAAATCTTTGACACATCTTGAATTATCTGTTAACTCTAATTTTGCATCTGTCTCTAAAGAGGCAGATCTGTTACTGGCACCTGCAGAAGTGTGAGACGATACTTCTTACACTTTCCTTTCACATTTGATACAAACATTTGTAACGGCTTGTTTTTTTTTCTACATCCACACGCGTCTTTCTTTTTCCTTTGCACCAATAAATCTTGTTACCCCCACCCATCTTCCTACTCTGGCATTTGTCTTTGACACCATCTCTTGACCCTTCGAAACCTTCCTCTTATCCCTGAACCCCGGCCCCAGACAGGTCAACCCTTCAAGCAGTCATTTGACCCCGAGCACCAAAAGCACCAAGGGAACCAGTGCACAGTCAGGCTGCAGCAGGCAAAGAGCAAATAGGGAGAAGGAGGTGGAGAAGGAGGTGGAGAAAGATGTGCACGCTCTCACCTATGTACTGTCCATTGAAATAGCCCTCACAGTCACAGTCCTCTGTAGGGAGGCAAGCAGGGAAAAGAGGGGGTAAGCACAGGGTAAGAGACCTGGAAGAGTTAAGGAGTAAGGGTGGTGGAAGAGTTAAAGAAGGGGGCAGGCCACGGGCGCTGGAGAGGGCAGGCGGGGCACACAGGCAGCAGGCAGGCAGACAGCAGGAGGCGAGTGGAGGAGCAGCCAAGAGATAATGAAGGAACGCTGTTGGAGGCAACAGCCACTAACGAAGGCTTGATGAAGAGATTTGACATTACGAGAGGAGAGAAAAAGAAAGAAGAGGAGAAAAAAGTCTATTCTTCATCTGGAAGGAGTCTGCGACCCCCCCACACACACACACACACACACACACACACACACAGGTAAACAAGCCTAGCTTCCCCAAAGATGTACAGCTGAGGTTCAAGCTGCCTCACATACAGAAACCTACAAAATCCACAACTGTTACTCATGTACGTCTTTTCTTCAAATCTAAAAACCTGACGATTTTGCACCAATTTTAATTTTATAAACATGCAAAAGAATTCTCTTGCAGCACAGAAACCGGAGCAAACAATATTAAAACAGCAGCGGAGACTGCAGCAGAGTGAATACAGAGAGGGAAAACAGAACAAAAGGTAACGGGGACTGAGGATGACGCAAAGCAGAGCAGCTATTGTTATCTTTGACAATCTCTGCTTGGTTGAGCTACAGTCTCCAGGGATGCTGTTCTGCCTGCACATCAGCTGGTACAACACACACACACACAAGCAAGATAGGCAAAGAATCTCTATTCTGGCATGGTGCACTAACAGCAGGAGGGGAGGAATTAAGCTAGAAGCAGTAGAAATCCCAGATGCACAACCCACTAACCCGCGCGCACACACACACACACACTGAGGCCCCTATGATCCCATCCCACGGTGTGTTTTGTGTGTGAGGACGTGTCTGCGTGTTCTGCGTGAACCACGTTTGTACATGTACCCACCTTTATCACATCCTTGGTCATCTGACACAGCGTGCAACGAGACAGACAGCAGAGTGAGAAACATGGTGCTTACAGCAGGTTACAGCAGGTCACAGGACACATGGTGTTGGTGCAGATGACGGATCAGAGGACAACTTTTACCAAATGAGGATTTGTAGATTGCGTCGTCGTCAATTACGTCACAGACGGGACAAGGAAGGGGGTGGGGGGTTGATGGGGGTCCACATTTAAAGGGCCCCTGCTGGGATTTAATCAGAGAGCTGGAGGAGCGTGGAGGGAGGCCAAGACCGAAGAGGCCCCGCGGGCTTGCTGCTGCTGCCATATTGCTAAGCTTGTCGTCTCCCCGCAGCTCATGTGCCAGGAGCCGCCGCTCACCTGGGCCGCTCACCTGGGCCGCTCACCTGGGCCTCTCACCTGGGCCTCTCACCTGGGCCTCACAGAGGCTTTGCTTCCTCACTGGCCGCTGCTTGTAACGCTGCCTGGGTCTGTTTCAGCTCACCAGATGGACCCAACATGAAAGAGATTATTTAATATCCGTGATGCCTTTCTCCGCCTCTGTGCCCCTCCATCTCTCTCATCCCTTTTAAAATCATGTCTACATGGAGAGGACAGACAATGAATACTAATGCCTTTGAGAATGCCAATTACCGGCAAAAAAAGGTCAATAAATGTCAGTAAAAACAGCTGCATGTATCCAGAGGAGGTATTACTGTCCTGTAATGACGGTGACTGGGGGGGGGAGGCAGACAGTGAGAGATGCTGCTGTCGTAAACTGGAGTTATGGAGTAATGCTGAACATGCAGAGGAATTTCCTGGGAAGCAGAAACTTACAGACAGGCCTTTTGGGGGATTTTGGATTCGGGAGTGTGCCCATTTTCATCCTATAGGCCAGTCGCCTGGAGGAATGTGCCGCAGAACAAAGAGCCAGAGACAGAGGCAGGAAGAGAGTCATCAGGTCAGAAAACAACAGCAAGCAAGGGGGGGTGTCAGAGAGAGGAGCAACAGATTTAAACATGGAAGAGAGCGCAACATGGAACACACATTATGAGACAAACATGTAAAAAGGACCAGCACCTCTCCAACAGTAAGAGCACCCGAACTGAAGCAGACACAAAAGGACGGCGTCTCGTTGCTGTCATTGTGTCTCTGTAGTCATTAACGACTTTCTAACAAAGCAGCAGTTGCGTTTCGAAGCTCAGAGGGCGGCAGAAACGTGTCATTTCATACTAAACATTTATTTATCCTACAAACCAAACGCATAAAGTGACACGAGCCTCTGTGTTTGAGCTGTGGTTATTAATCCAACAGACGCTGCCGTGTTCAAGCCTGCAGAGCACCTGCCTGACGGATCATCAGCACGCGCTTATTCAAGGCTGTGTTTCAGTTTTTCCCCTGATGCTCCATCTTATCATAGCTGAACCCTCCGAGTGGAACACGTGGATTTAACCGATTTACAAACGGCTGGATGACGCGCACACTCCCCTCACCTCTCCTGGAACAGTTTGGACGGGATGAGTCCGGCCCGCAGGTTGCTGTCTCCCACGCGCTTGGCCTGCCACCACGTGGGGTCGTCCTGGGTCACGACCTGCAGGATGTCTCCCCGCTTGAAGGGAAGTCCCGCTTCTTGGCACGGCGTGGCCTTGTCTTCCAGCGGGATGTAGTCAAACAAGGCTCTCATGTGCACCTGGAACCACCGCATATTTAAATATGTGTTACTGTGTAAAAACATGGGCACAGATGTTCATCTGCCTGGGTGCATGGAGTGTTTCCTCTCAGCTGCACTGAGCATGCGTCGTCTCACCTTGCTCTCCTTCAGTCGGTCCTCTTCTTTGATGGCGGGGATTATCTTGAGGGTGATGGAGCCCTGGGACTGGGACTAGATCACAAAGACAGCTAAATTAAAGACAAATTCTAAATATACTTAGTGCTCCATGTTGATAAATGCATAAAAGATGGACGGAACATTTTAGGTGAGGAGTCACTAACTATCACAATCACTGGTGATCACTCTCTTGAGTTTATAGTTTACACTGTACTATATGCATGTACCACTGCTTCTGTCTGGGGCAAATACAGGGAACCCTTTATGTATTGTGCCATGCAGTTCAATACTGCATCATGGCACATAGCTTAGAACTGATGTGTCATATTAGCTTCTCTCTTTTAGGGATGCTTTTCTGATTATCTCACTGATTTTTGGTCACATATTTGACTTTGACTTCCCAGAGCTTGAGACTGGCAAATACATCAGTGGGTTTAGACTCTTTATGGACATACAATACACCAGAACTCTCTTTCATTTAGATTCAAAAAGTCCTGATTTGAATGGTTTTGATGCAGTTTGATTTGATTCAATTCTGCATATAATTACAGAGAATTATCAATATTGCATAAATATGAAATGGCTCCTCAGAATCCATCCAGCTAACTTTAATTTCCATTTCTTCCAAAAGTAAGCAAAAACGCAATTTCCATTGAAATATATAATTGCTTAAAAGTGCAATATATAGGTTAAATTGTAAAAACAAATGCATTTTACTATTATAAAACTGTAGACCAAAAGTAAATTTGACAATTTATAATACAGTTTACACCTGTATGCACAAGTGGAAAGATGGATCTTGGGATTTTAAGAGTTGAAATGGGATCTTTCAACTGAAAATCCTTTCTTTACGTCTACACACTGAAATGACAGCAGACCCGTCTGTCTCACCAGCAGCTGACTGATCTCATCGGGCCTCTTGTGGATCACAGAGACGCCGTTGACCTCCCTGAGTTCATCCCCTACATGGACCAAACCTGTGAGAAGGCGGAGGAGAGACAGTATGAAGACACAGACTGGGAGCGCAGAAACATCAATGACAATCTTCACTTTGGATTTTATCGGTCGTATCTTGACATGAGTATCATTTGTCAGATCCACGGATACAAGAAGCATCTTTCATCAGCTGCAGCCACAACAATGAAACCAAAAGGCTGAGAGAAGTCAGATCAATACTCTTTTCCCTCTGGGCAGGGAAGCATATAGCAGACACACTATTGTGCAATCATACACGCATAATGTATGCATTTGCCAGACATATAAAGAGACCTGAGGCTAATTGTGAAATGTGTCCGCAGCTTCCGTCTCCACGCTGACGAGAGCTTTTTCCACTTGACGCAGCCAGAAAACGGAGGAAGACATAAATGATTAATGGATACCGATACTGATTGGTTTACTTTCCCAGCATTCATGTTTCTAATGCCAAATAACACACACACCTGCATATGCCTGATATTTCCATGGCAACACCCATGAAAGATCTTTGCTGAGTCTATATCGTGTGTGATTGATTCTCTGGAGACTCGTGGAGAGCTTTGGGTTTCAGCAACAACCACACTACCCCCCCTCATTTATCTCCTGCTGCTGCATCCCTCTCACTGTGGCTTTGATCACACTGTCATTAGAGTATCAGGTTTTGATTTGTTAGCCCATACATATATATGCAATCAAATGCAATCACACTGCTGTGAAAATCAAAAGCCTCCTGAGGCGTCCTGGAAGCTCAGCTTTCTGAGGGGCTGTGTTACATTACTGCACTGTCCTGGCTGTCTGCCTTGTGAGGAACGTTTTTGCATGTCATCCATGAGCCTTTTCTATTCATTGAACTATTTTGCAACAGCACAAATGTCCCCAAAAAGTCATCTTTAACATTACACACGTGCTAGTGTTCTTTTTTTATTCCATATATATCTCGGTCTATTTGAAATGAAGACATATGCTATTCTTTTCTCTGCCATTACTTTGATGTTATGTTTCCTAAAGTGAGTAAATGGAGCAGTTCAACTAAGTCCTTTTTATCAGTTTTTCCACTGTGGTTCACTCTGGCCACCACCCTTCCTGTTCTAATGGTGGAGAGGGGTTTTCTTGTAGCTAGATAAAATAAACAGAAAACGTTACAACAAGTATATGCTGTATATAAAGTTATTCATACATGACAATACTTTTTTTTTTTAAGTCTAAAAAATAAACACAAAAATAACATAACACAATTTGTGTTATTTTTATCTTTATTTCATCACTCAACCTTTATATTAATGCCACTACCTCCTGACTGTGTTCCAGCACTCAGGTTGGGAACTACAGGTACAGGTAGTCTAGTGCAGTTGTTCCCGACCTGGAGGTGCCGAGATAATTTCCAGGAATCACCAGATGATTGTGGAGAAAAACATATTTTAAGGGATGATTATAGGGAATGGTTTTACATTATGTTGCCTTTTCCAGTGATATAATGTGCTTTAGAATAGATTTGACTGACTAATTACAGGCACAATCGAATTAGTAGTTCTGTCTGTGTGCAAAGCAATGGTCTTCTGTGTGAGTTTGGTTTCATGTGTTATAATTATATTACAGTAATCCCTGAACAGTCTCAGACATCAGGGTGATGCGAGTTAAATGTCCCAGTGCAATTGGGGTTGAGGGGCTTTGCGAACTCCAACCTCATCATTCTGGGGGGTCATGACTCAAAAAGGTTGAGAACCATTGGTCTATTGAAGTGACAAGGCTTGTAGAAAAAGGAGCACAATTTACCGCTTCGGTCAGCTGCACCTCCTCTCATGATCCGAGCCACAAGCACGGTCCCGGTGGCGTCATCCCGCCTGATGGTGGCTCCCTGGAGGACAGAGAGGAATAAGATCATTAACAGAAAAGAGCAAAAGGTCTGAGTTCCTGTTCTCCTGCAGGCTCATGTGTGCTCTCCACTCACCAGAGGCTCCTTGTTCTTCACCAGCCTCACAATCTTCACAGACTCTTCCTCCAGCTCGTCCTCGAGGTCATCCGGCAGCGGCGGCAGCACGGGGTCAAAGTTCTTCTGAGCCACGGTGTCGTGCACCGAGAGCACGGCCTGATGGGACAGAAAACAGACGTGCTGAGATCACAATGCTGACGTTGAGCTGCTGGGGAGCACAGAGTTCCAGACGTCTGCCAGAATCTGTAGGCAGCTTCAGAGACGAATGTCACTGCAAATAAAAATGTCTGACAGAATGATCATACTGTACTGACTGCATGTTTACCTTGAGATGGGGCGACATCAGCAGGTGCAGCAGCTCCTTCTCCTCGGTGCTCATTGGTCCACTCTGCAGCTCCTCTGTCACCTGACAATCACAAAACACATGTGAACCGAGAGCCCTGACCTGGCATGAACCTGTGCTTGTGCACACCAGTAATGCACGCCGCAGTTTACTGTAGAATGTATGCAGATGGATACACAGGCATGCACACAGGGGAAGATAGGTAGCAAGGAGCTGAGGTCAGCAGTTTCCTCCACTGATAACTTGTGAGAGCGAGCGAGCAGCAGGATATAGAGTTTCATTAGACGAACATCGGGATGATTCAGCACTTTGACAACATTAAAATTCACTTTTGATACCAGCATTGCTTCTCTGTCGGAGCTAACTCATTGTGACTGACTGCTGTGCCCAAGTGGAAAAGTAATTTAGGGTGTGTGTGTGTGTGTGTGTGTGTGTGATGAACTTACATCCTCTGCCAGGGAAGAGGCACTGTGGAGGACGGGCGTTGGACTCTGTCTCTCATACTGTCTCAACTTCTCATGAATCTGTAACACAAACACATAACAGGAATAAAAGGAATGCACCGTTTTGGAAAAAGCTGTGCCCTCAGGAGTTTGGGTTGCATCGTGTGCATCCTTGAGGTCTAACAA
Organism: Nannoperca obscura; assembly: GCA_036024295.1. Lineage (NCBI taxonomy): Eukaryota > Metazoa > Chordata > Actinopteri > Centrarchiformes > Percichthyidae > Nannoperca > Nannoperca obscura. The sequence continues at coordinate 8,078 of JAVQJL010022654.1, read as the reverse complement.
ATGAATGCATTTCCACTGCTCAAAGCATTTGCAGAGCCAATTTTGAAAAACTATTTTAAATCCTGCATTATTTACATCCACGTGTACAAGCTAGCAGTCTTCTTCTCTGCCTTTGTTGGTGCATTGCGTCGTTTCTTGGTACATTACCTTCATCTATAGATAAGTGCATGCACAAGACAAAACAAATCCACTCAAAAACGTTCTCCATAGTGCTACCAGACATCGAAAACCTCCACACTGCAACTTTAAAAGATACTGTACACGTTTTATAAAAAAAAGTATGTTAAAAAAATTTACTACTAACGGTCAATCAATCAAATCCATCCTTTCTGTTTTAAAGACACTTTTTTGTGAGCATATTCTAAAATTGCATACATACATTTAACAGGACATAGCTGCACATTATATCTGCATATACCCTCACCTTCATGAGGTATCCCAAGCTCCTCTCACTGAAGACATCTTTGAGGAAGACCATGTCCTCTTTGTGATTGGCATCAGGACGCAGCTGAGAGGTCAGCAGGGCCAACGTTTCATGGAGCCCTACAGAGGAGAGGAATTCACGTATATTAACATGAGCACAGCAAGCTTCAAACTGTATGGAAAGTATGTGCTGGGCATCTGTGCCAACTCATCTCACCCGCTCCTGCTGTGAGGACCGGCATGGCTTCTTTCATGGGTCAGTGAGGTGAGGTGGGGAGGGACCTGGGAGGATGAGAAAGAGAGAAATTATAATCAACATGTTCATACAGATTTACATTCTGAGAGATTTCACTGCCTGGGAGGGTAAAAAAATGTTTCCCCTTCTCACAAAGAGCAAAAGAAAGAAGGGTAATGGTGTTTTTTGTTTGTGTGAGCGCGTACAACTGATGTAAAGGCATCTGGAGACCCATGTGCAGTAATTATAGCCATATATCATCTTCTTGTGGGCTTCGTGCTACAAATCTAGGCTGTATTTCCCATTTTGCAGTGCAGTTACCTCATCTGTGAATGTGTAGGTGTGCACGCGTTAGACTGCTTGCATTATAGAGCCGTACACTAGGAAGATAAACCGTCACTGCCGGGACTATTAATCACACCGACTCTGACCCGGCCGTCTGAGCTTTGTGTCGGTGTGAAAGATAAGTGGGATAATCTGGCACAAACCTGTATGAAATAACTAAGACAGTCATACAACTCGAAGGCCATCTGCAGGATGTATGCCATTCTCACATGCAACTATATAGTATACAGGGAATGTTTGTATTGTAAATTTGTCCTCTCTACCCGCTCTACCCGATAAAGTGAAAATGTACTTCCTCTTTCTGTGGGGGGGAAGAATAGTACCAATAATTGTAATAGTACCAAGAACAAGACGAAGAGTCTTCAGCCATGTTAGCAGCTCTGTGAGGCTAAACAGAGGAGCTTTGAGCTAAATGCTAACATCAGCATGCTAACACGGCCAAAATGAGATTGCTAACATCCTGAGGTTAAGTTATGTTATGTTTAGCCTGTTCACCATCTAATTCTTAGTGTGTTAGGATGCAAAAATTTGCTAATTAGCACTAAACACAAAGTACACCTGAGGTTGGTGGGGATGTCATTGGTTTTGCAGATATTTGGTCATAAACAAATGAATTGGACTAATTGAAATTATCACCATGGGGCTGGAGGAAAAGTCAGAGGATCGCCAAACTCATTAGGCTTTAAACTTTGATGGCAATTCATCCAATAGTTATTTAGATGTTTCAGTCTGGACCAAAGTGGTGGACTAGGCCTCCATACTGGACTAAATTACATGTTAAGAGATTTATTACAGTATATGTACAATAACTTTTCATACAGTCGGCTGAAATACTGCCCAGACTGCTGGATTATCGCAGCCCCTACCGATCAATATCCGTCACTCCGCTCAATATTCTCCATACTTCCTCCCACTGGAAACACGAGTCGATAACATCAACCACAGATTCCATCATATCACACTCCGGTCCGATAAACAAAACAGCAGAAAAGCGCCATAAAGCCAAAATCAACACAATGCTGCAATAAAGAGCATAAACATTTACACATATTAAACTATTAAACAGTTTGGATTTATGATTATGTAATTTGTAATTATGCAGGTGTGTCTTCTTCGGTTGTGCCAGGAAATACAGACCAATTATGTAAATATGAGCTTGTTTAAGATATGACATCTACACACTGCGTTATGTAATCATACACATCATTGATGTCTTTACTTTAGTGAAACATTGACAGAAATTGTATTCAGTCAGTTTGGCAGCAGTGTAAAATAAACAGAACCCTACGGACGCCTGCCTCGATGATGCATCTTTTTGTGGTGTTACCTTGCACAGACACTGTATAATTATTTGTACATGTTCTTTAGTAGTAATGAATGAGTGGTTGTTTAAACCTGCAGATTTTTAGTGTTTAAATTTGAAATGTTCGACCGCTTGTTACAGAAAGAGACACAACGATAACCAAGATTATTTTTTCACAGCATGTTACCATTGTCAATGTGAGCATGTTAGCATGCCTCACAGAGCCACTTCCACGGCTTTAGACTCCTCAATTTGCATATTATATATTCTCTATATGATGCACAGTGAACTATTGTGTGTGGAATTGTTTTATATTTGGCATTAACTAGGATTTAGGTGAACTATGTTACCAGTGCAGAATTTTATTTTTAGGGTCTCTACCCTAAAAACATCAACATCGATATGTAGTGCAGCAAGTGAAGAGTTCCCGAATGAGGGCAGAGGGGAAGCAACACGAACAAACTGCAGCATTAAAATCAGTCCGTCCACACGTCATGTAGGAATGACAAATATTGTTTCCATTTTTTATTTGTGCCTACTGGTTATGTAACTTTTGGACAGAGAATAATAAGAAAATTCTAAGTAAAAATACATACACACAAACCACACAAGCACTTATTGTGTGTTTCTGCAGGCTTGTTCATGAGAAGACCTGCAGTACGTCAACCTACATTTTCACTTTAATGTTTCTATATTGCAAGATTGAAATTTCTTCTCACTCCTCCTAAAGCAATTCTAAAAGTGTCCTTGTGCTTTGATGGTACATAATAAGAGTATGATTAACATCGGCAGAGACAGAGACAGCAATGAGCTCATGAATAATGAACGGAGAGGATATTACAGAGCGAAGAGAGGGATGAGGAGAAGATGAACGAGAGGAGGAGGAGGAGGCAGGAGAATCAGTGGGATCAACACACAAGAGACAGTCTCTTTATTCTCAAATGTGTCAGATGGAATTTTCTCCATATAACCTCAGAGAGAGGAGGAAAAAAACATCATTATAAATATAGCATCACTGGGAAACGATACAGTTCTGTACAGTATATCCATATTTACTGTTCACTGATGATTTGTATGTCACCAACAACCATCTTCAGCAGAGAAACCCGCCAGAAGTTTCCTCCCATCTCCTCCCACCCGTCTTGTAGACAATTAGAATGAATGGGCAGATAAAAATGTAATGTCTCCCTCTGTACTGTGTGGATTTATATCAAAGACATGGCGTGAATGGATTGGATTGGACGTTTCATTAGATGTCTGTCTATCATTTTTTATTTTCTTTCTTTTAACTGATATGTAAACACAGAAATGTCCTCAAAACTATCAATTAAAGAAAAGTCAACATGTCATCGTGTGTACTACGGAAAAGTCAAAGTATCAATATTATAAACTGCATCTGACTGTAAGTACCAAGTCAAGTAATGAAGTTCCATTAGCAATATGTTAGTTAACAGTGAATTACATGGCTAAATATTCATCCCACTGAGAATTAACACTATTGTCAGCTTTCAGCTCAGTGTCTTAGTTTGTTCTCTGTATGTTTGAACACCATCAGCTCTCACTGACTGCGGCTATACAACTACGAACAGATGCTACTAGCTCACAAGCTCGCACAGGCCTATTGCACCAACAATCAGTTTTTTCAGCCCTAACTGTGGTGTATATACAGAAATGTTTACTGATGCTTGTTGTTAATATTTGTATCCGCATATTCGCTTATACACGACTTCTTTCCAGTTCTTGTAGTCTTCAGAAAGCACCACATTCCTGTGCTGTCCCCTCACTGCAAAAACACTACTACAAACGTCAAATCACCAAACGTCTCTGATCCAGATATAGACTCAGACGTCACGCTTTTTGCATTTCGTCCCAGCAAAAAAAAAAAAAAAGGAAATTTCAGTTAAAATCTAGTTAAGAGCTTAGTTGCAGATCACACAAACATGATGGAGCACCAGTGAGGTCACAGAAAGAGCTCAGAAAAGTCAGCTGATCAGATAACAGCCTTCGTCATGTAACGTCCACCCAGACACATTTAGCTAAAATGCAGACGGATCAGCCGTTACTGCCGCTGTTACTGTATTAATAACACGACCCTGTGTTCAATAAGGGACTTGTAAACCAAAAGAACACTGAATGTAATTCTCAGCGTGGTTCATCCAGGCTTGATCATTCATAAATAGATGAGCAGTTTGGGCTCACATGAACACACAGCCAACATACTCAGACTTGCTGTCTCTGCGCCACTCCTACTTCATCCTGCTCTCGCTTTTCTTTATCACACTCAACACAAGCTGGTGCAGAAGCGCTTTACTCTCCTGCTTTCAGTCACGAGCCCTGGAGGTGGTGTGACGTCTGCGCGGTTCAGCAGGACAGCGGTTGGTCCTCACAGCAATCAACACACTGCCAAGAGTTTCATCAGAGATCTGATGCCTCATCCAGTAAGAGCTTGTAAAGATACAACAAAGCAGCTGCTGCTATATTGAAACTGAGCACGGTTATAAAACCCCAAAGTACGTGTGGGTTGTTCTCTTTCTTTCAAAACATCATGCTGGTTGTAGGTCTGCAACTAACGACAGTTCTTTTCATCATCGAACAGTCCAACTTCAAAGATATTCAATTTAATTACATGAAACAGAGAAAAGCAACAAATGCTCCCATTGGAGAATCTGAAAGAAAGAGAAGAGAACATTTGATGGTTTTACTTGATAAAGAACTTTAAGTGATTATCAAAACCAGACCAAACCAACCTAAACACTGATGGTTCAACTATGTGAAAAGAATATTTTAACAGTATCCACTTTTATAATAGTGTTAAATAACATCCAGTTTAACATAAATTCAAATGAACACATCTGGGGAATGGCAGGGGGTTCTTGAGTTCAGCTCACAGGGCTGCGGGCAAGACAAAAAGTTTGAGAACTCTAATCGTTCCAACCATGGTTGGTTCTGCTACTGCTGTTATTTTATGTAAAAATGTGTGACAGGACATACTAAGTTTTTGTAGGCACAAATGTAAAACAGTTCTCGAAGCTGAGTTTACATTTTCTAGAAAAGTGACCTCTTTTCTGGCTTTTCTTGCCAGAAAAGCATGTTCATTTACTGAGATGACATGTTTATGTTTAGGAACAAAGACAGAAGTACTGTAGTTTGATGTTGCTCCACAAAACCCTACTAATAGTCGAAGTTGCTGGTAGAAGGTGATCCTTTAACATTAATAAAATAGATTTTAGTTGCATAACCTTAGGTGGAAATACAGAAGACCACTAAGTGTATTTGTCTCCTTGAGATGCACCTTTTTGTTCTGTCATCAGGAAACCAAAGTGGAAGTCAAGAGCGCACACTGTGTCTCCATTAGGAACACATGGTAAATCATGCTGCAGTGCTGCTTACCTCTGTTTCAACAAGCCCTCCAAATTAAAAGACAAAATGTGTTGTTTATGCCATTTTATGATGTGATAGTTAAGGTTTGGTTTAGACATGAAAATGATTTGATTACGTTGGGGGAAAGACCACGGTTTGGGTTGAAATGAACTATGCTTTAGCTCTTTGTGTATATATAAAGATGTTTCTACACAAAGCCATCTGCAGTGTTTACCGTGAAGCCTGTGAGGGTATAAGAAACATTAGAAACACCCTCCCAAACACAGCAGCTCTTAATGGAAATGTATTGTCCACAATGCTGTGAAATCGCCTTGGCATCGAGACGCTACAACAACAAATGTTCAGTCAAGCTGTTCTAAACAGGCTGCCTTTCCTTGCAAACACTATTCCACTTTGCCAGATGACGAGGGACAACCCTGCTCCGCGTCCCTCCTTCAGGACCTTACACTCTCATTCTGAGCTACGTGCTTTTACAATATGGTGGAGGATTTTATTCCTGTATAAATGACCAAACGTTGAAAGCGGAGAATGGGAACCACGGAGTAATGCCAGGAGCAGACGGTTGGATGAGTATTTAACACTGCAGCCTGGTGTAGCTACTACAGTTCTCACGTGTTCTGCATGTACTGACACAACACAGGCAAACAAACACACACACAAACACACAGTATATATCTCTGTGAGAGTGCTCACACACACACACACACACACAGCTGAGAGTGACAACATCTTAGTCACTTCATGATCAAGCGTCTTGGCTCGACTCGACGCCTCAAGAATGAACACCGCTCACACACAGCTAATCCACTGCCCTGACAGTAATGAGAGGCAACACTAAGCATGTTTGGCGAGCATCCAACATGCCTCTCACACACGCACACACACACACACACACACACATTTCTCAGACTCATCATCCTCACATTGATGCGACCACATAATATAATCTCATCTCAAAGGAGCGCGCTGAGGGTGTGGTCAGACAGAAACTTATATCATCTCCAACATGGAGGGAAACTACTGATGTTGACAGCCGACACACTCCTGCACGCTGTCACTCAAATGCTTCACCCCCTCCTCGATCCTCATGCCCCCTCACTGCTGCACAGCGAAGCAGAGGCAGATGTTCATTTCTCTCTGTTTCCCCTCCTCTTTCCCTCTATTCTTACTTCCTCATGTCTGCAGAGCATAATACTGGCCCTCCCTCCCTCCTTCTCTCCCTCCTTCCTTCTCTCTCCTCCGTCTCTCTGCATCACTCTGCAGTGCTACGACGCTCTCCTCACCCCCACATACAGCACGCCGTCAGCTGGCAGCAGACTGAGGAAGAAAAGGAAAACACACACAGTGGATGGCAGAGCATCCCACCGACACTGGAAGCAGAGAGCCGTTTAACAGACAAACAGATGCTGTACCTTCTCTTCTCTTCTCTCTGTATCTCCTCCTCCTCTCTCTCTCAGTGTTTGTGTCCCTCCTGACTGCAGCCACACTGTTTCTCTCGCTCTGATTCCTCCTCTCCCTCCTTCCTTCTTCCTCCTCCTCCTCTGGCTGCTGATGCTGCTCTCACAAACCTGCTGCCGCCGAGTGACTGCCTCTTCCCCTCTCTTGTTCTGCCTCTCGCAGCCCCTCCCCCTAACCACCCCCCTCCCTTTACATCTCTGAAGCACTCTGCCCACAGCATCAGTGGATGAAGAACGCTGTAGAAGGGCTGAGATTTTCTATTTTGTTGCCTATGAGATGCCGGTTTGTTCATTTCATATGTTGAGCCAAGCATCTGTTAAATATAAATAAACATATAAATCCCTGGTAATTATTTAGGGCTATTTCACATCACTTACTGCAGCTTTAAAGGCATTTTCAGATTTCGTCTGTCTGCATGAAAACATAATGACAGAAGACAGTAGCCAGATCTGACTTATATCCTTATATAATTGAAACATATTATTCTGAATGGAAATGAACTCATTAGATACACCTTTCTAAAACAAAAACACTCCTGCAGTAAATCTTACTTTCATGAAGGTTATAATTAATAATAATAATAATAATAATTAACTGAAGTGTTAATTCAGCTGCATGATCATAAAGGAGGGATGTAGACTCTGGTGCTGCTGAATTTTAATGCATACTGGTCTTTTAATCATCTGCAAATATTCTGTCAAACCCATGTATATCAGTGAGGGTAGTCTGAATAACAAACTGCATTCTCTGGACTGTTGTATCAGACTGCATTAGTTTCAGCTAGTTGAACCTAATAAACTGTGTTTACAACAATGATGAAAAATTGCATCAAAGCTGCACTAATCGATATTTTTATAATCATACTGGAGCAATTGACGCTGTGTACTATGCGGGGGGGGGGGGGGGGGCGGGGGGGGCCGGGTATGAGGTTGT
>JAVQJL010022653.1:0-14666 GCA_036024295.1 Nannoperca obscura | reverse complement strand
ACAGATATTAAAATGCAAAGTTTGATAGGAGCCATGTTGTACTTGATGAATGAGTGAACATAAATAATGATTATTAAACCCGAGGTGTTGGTTTCACGTCTTGTTGGTTTTCTATTTTATGCAGCGCAGAAATGAAAATGTAAAACTGGATATTAAACCGGCAACTGTTCATACTAAAATAACTTTCACCGTTTTGGAATTTGACAAAATATAAAGTTAACATCTTAACAAATTTTCTATGAGTGACCTGTGTCACACTATATTCATAATATATATACTCATATTGATTAGTGAAGCGTTACACTTGTTCAGTGGGGTCCAAATGTGCATCTCTAGCTAACAATTAAAGTAATTAGGATCCGTCGCCTGGGATCCAACCAACAGAGCTGAAACTAGATCAATAGACAACTAAACATGCAGGAAATCAGAAATGCTCCAGGTTCCTCTCCTAACTGATCAATGAAAGAAGAGTAACGTCACTCGACTCTGCAGCTTAAAGCTTTTTTGCAGTTTTTAGCCACTTTGGTCCAAATTTAAATATCTCAACAACAACTGGATGAATTGTTGTGACATTTTCTACAGATTCAGCAACTTTTTGATGTATATTAATTATCTTTATTGTATTAATTCATTCTTTTTTGTCTTTACAGCTGTGTGTTGTTTGGGAATTGTTCATTTTAAAAAAGAAATTAAACATGTTGCTTTCAGAATAGTGAGAGTGACAGTGTGGAGGCAGTGAAACGGATTTGAACACGACCTTAATTTTCCCGGGAAAAATAAAAATGTCACTTCATAAACACCGCCCCTGCTGAAACGCTCAGAGAAGGGTGCGTTTGTTTTGGCTTGCGGCCCGCACCGCTGTCCCTCACAGGCTTTCACCACCACGAGACTCACCAAGGGAGCGGGGAGGTGCTGAGAAACCGAACGCACTGCACTTTCAAGGCCCCGCCTCTTCACAACGGGTCGACCAATAAGAATGCGCGGCGCCCGTGACTCGTTCGAATATTCATTATTTTTCGCGGGCTTTGGGCGTCACGTGGTTGTTTCGCGCGAAAAGCGAGTCCCCGGCCGGAAGAAGAGGTTTCTTCACAAGAGGCAGAGAGAGAGAGACAGACGCGGAACAATGGCGGTGAGTTAAAACGTTTAAAAAGAGATAGAAATGTTTAATTATTGAGTTTCACGTGTCGACTGAAGGTGTCAGGAGTTTAGATTAAGCAGATTTAGGTTCGTAGTTTAAGTTTTCTGCTGTTAATAAGTTTGACATTTGCAACTTTTGCCGGCGTCACAATAAAGAGACAGACAGGGTTTGATTTCAAGACTGAATTAAAAATGCGTTTAAAGTCCAAACCTGAAGTAGAAATATATCTTTTTTGTATCTTTCAGTCGCTTTTTGCACTTCTGTCATCTCTAAAGCAGATACAATAACAGAATGAGAATAAGAATAAGGAGTAAACACTGTTCAAAGTGTAAAGTTACACCACGAAACATGTTTAATATAGAAAATATCTTCCACATGTTGTGACCATCACTATCATTTAGTTGGTGTTTCTAACTCCGTGTTGGATTATTAGAAACCTTGTTATTCACCCTGTTGCTGCCTTTGTGTCTGAGTGTTCAGCACATGGCTGCCCAGTAAAATCATTGTTTCTTGCATCTTTATCAGTTATCACGACACATTTATGATCTTTTGCCACGTAAACAACAATAAAACAACTCAAAGACGCACATGGTGCTGGACACAGCAACCAGCCTGCAAGACTGAGCAGCTTTTTCTTTTTTGTCACATATCAGATTACATTTTATGGCAAGATGCAGTTCAGTTGTAGGAAATAGTTCCTTCTGAGAAGGTAAAAGTAAGTTTAATGTGTTTTTTTTAAAGTTGCTACTGGTCAAGTTCAGGCTTTTATTGTCAGAATGGGGAAACATACCGAAGCAGACTCATCCTTCTGTAAAACACATTAAAAAATATCATTATTTAGAAGAGTAACACGCATAAGAAATGGTACTTTTTAATTAATAAATATTCGAGATATGGAAGTATAATGTACTTTAAAGTATAAGATAAAAAGTATTAATTGTGCATGTTGCCCTGTTTTAGTGTGATTATTTTATTTTATTTATTAAATCACATGCATCAAGATTTTAACGCTGTAGCTTGTTTGACCTACTTTAAATATTTATATTATATTTTATATAATTCATACAGTGTGTTGTTAAAGTAAAATCTGAATCCTTTTGATAGCGTAGATCAGCCAGTTATTGAGAGAACTGCATGGTAATACTTACTCTTGGCTGAACAGCTGCTTAGACATTAATGTGCACAAATGACAGATACTTGGTCACCTGTGGAGTTCCCCAGGGATCTGTGATTGGTCCAAAACTTTTTTATTCTTTTGACTTGTAGCTGCTGTAACAAGCACAATATTTCCTCTGACAGTGTAGAAACTATAAAGTAGCATCAAATAGAAATAAACTCCTGGAAACTGCACTGAAAGTAAATGTAATGATACTTTTAACTGTATGAATCATTTGGGTTTCAGAAGCAATAAATCATTTAAAGTAACACTGTACTCTCTGCGAGAGATAACGTCACGCTGAAATGAGAATAATCGTCCGCAGGATTCCTCCGAGTCGTACCACGTGGCCACCAGCCCCAGCCGAGTCTCCCGGAGAGGAGACATGACCTCCAGCCCCGGGCGAGACCTGCCGCCCTTCGAGGACGAGTCGGAGGGGCTGCTGGGAGACGGACAGCTGCCCGTGGAGGAGGAGGAGGAGGACGGAGACGGGGAGGAGCTGATCGGGGACGGGATGGAGAGGTGAGGGGTTTTGTTCTGGATGTTAAATCTGCGTCGTGTTTAGAAAGTCCCGGGTTTTGACGACAAAGCACCCCCCCCCCCCCTCTGCTCAGGGATTACCGCGCCATCCCGGCTCTGGACCAGTACGAGGCAGAGGGTCTGGACCTGGACGACGAGGATCTGTCGGAGCTGTCGCCCGGAGCCCGGGCCGCCGCAGAGGAGGCCATGAGGAGGAGGGACAGGGAGCAGGGCGTCAGCGGGAGGCTGAGGAGAGGACTGCTGTACGGTGAGGAGGACAGGAAGTTAGAGTTCAGCAGAAACCTTTGAAAGAAATAGAAATGTAATAAGAGAATTCACCAATAAAGGTTCCTATCTTATTTCTTATCTAATTAAAGTGTTTGTCTGTATTTCCTGAGTTACAGAAGCAGATGTTGGGCAGGTGTGTGTTTTTAAAGGGTTGATGTGTGATGAGTAACGTGTTTGTCGCTGTTATCCAGACAGCGAAGATGAGGACGACGAGCGCCCGGCAGCTCGGCGAAGGCGATTGGCTGAGCGGGCTGCGGAGGGCGTGGCAGACGGAGAGGAGGAAGAGATGATCGAGAGCATCGAGAACTTGGAGGACATGAAGGTGACGTGACGGCTGCTGGAGCAACAATAGCAGCGATGTTGTAATGTTCTGGTGCCGGTCCAGCTGTGGTTGAGGCTCTGACAGTGTCTGTACCCCCCCCTCGTCTGCAGGGCCACACTGTGAGGGAGTGGGTGTCCATGGCAGCTCCCAGGCTGGAGATCTACAACCGCTTCAAGAACTTCCTGCGCACCCACGTGGACGAAAACGGCCACAACGTGTTCAAGGAGAAGATCAGCGACATGTGCAAAGGTAACTCGTCCTGCGGGTTCGTAAAGTGCTGAAACGTCTGCGTGACTTCACATGAATCAACGTGCGTCCTGCTTCTTCCAGAGAACAAGGAGAGCCTGGTGGTGAACTACGAAGACCTCGCAGCCCGGGAGCACGTGCTGGCCTACTTCCTGCCGGAGGCCCCGACGGAGATGTTGAAGGTGAGTAAACATCCTGAAGGCTCTTCCTTCTCTTTATTATTGGACAGATCTCATCACAAAATTATATTTATTTAAATGTCTCTGTATATATTTATACATTAGTCTGTGTTTTGACCGTTTGCTCATCAGGTTTTCGATGAAGCAGCTAAAGAGGTGGTGCTCGCCATGTACCCCAAGTACGACCGCATCGCCCACGACATCCACGTCCGCATCTGCAACCTGCCGCTGGTGGAGGAGATCCGCTCCCTCAGGTAACGGTTCACCTCCGTCGGCTCCGAACAGGCCGCAAACTAATCCTGGAAAGTTTGGATTCTTAACCGTCGTCTTTTCCAGGTTACGAACATGTTCGAGTTTGAGTTCAGTCCTTTGAAAAATACTCGTTTAGTGTTAAATATTCCTGATCAGAACATTTGATCTGTACAGAAACGATCGTCGCTGTAAAGAGATTCTGTAAATGTGTTTTAACAGTTGCATTTATAGAAACATTTCATGGTTGGGTCCCTTGAAAGTGCTTGAAAAGTGCTTGAATTTAACTTTTAAGCTGTAAACTGAATGCATCTGTTGTTGTTGTTGTTGTGCAGACTCATTGATATTTCCCACATTATTTACAAGCTGGAAACTCACAGTAACGATGACTCTGACTGCACATGAACGCAACATGAGGTTTCTCCTGCTCTGAGTGGAGGATGTGAGGATTGAGGACGTCTTGTGTCCAGATTGTGAAGTAAAAAGACAAATGACAAAACATTTAGACACCGGGATCAATATGAGCATCGTATATAAATCTCAAGGTCCACAAACCTGCAGGAAACACGAGCGCAGAGTCGGAGTCCGAAGCTTCCTGCTCTCTCCAAACTCCGGGTTTTCTTCTGTTCCTCTTCAGGCAGCTGCACCTGAACCAGCTGATCCGGACCAGCGGCGTGGTGAGCAGCTGCACCGGCGTCCTGCCTCAGCTCGGCATGGTCAAGTACAACTGCAACAAGTGTAACTTCGTGCTGGGGCCCTTCTTCCAGTCCCAGAACCAGGAGGTGAAGCCGGGCTCCTGTCCCGAGTGCCAGTCCCTCGGCCCCTTCGAGATCAACATGGAGGAGGTGAGTCGTTGCTTTGAACGTCGTCTGTTTGTCGTCTTTCTCCCGTCGCGTGTTCTCGGCGAGTTGACCAGTCGTGTCCCTCCTGCAGACGGTGTACCAGAACTACCAGAGAATCACCATCCAGGAAAGTCCCGGGAAGGTGGCAGCCGGCCGCCTGCCGCGCTCCAAAGACGCCATCCTGCTGGCCGACCTGGTGGACAGCTGCAAGCCCGGAGACGAGATCGTGAGTGCAGCTGGAAGAACAACCGTGTTAGCACGTCTTCCATCACCTTTATCATCTTTATTGAACATAGTGTTTCAATACTTCGTTCAGCAGCTTGTGCAGATTTTAGACACATGAAGCGTTCAAAGACAATCCGAGAAATCAGAACGCAGTAAGAAAACAGAGGGTTCAAAACACAAAGAACGTAGACATGATGATCCATTGATTGATTGATTGATTTCCCACCAGGAACTGACGGGCATCTACCACAACAACTACGACGGCTCTCTGAACATGGCCAACGGCTTCCCGGTGTTTGCCACGGTGATCCTGGCCAATCACGTCACCCGCAGGGACCAGGGCGTCGCCGTGGCCGAGCTGACCGACGAAGACGTCAAGGCCATCGTCGCTTTGTCCAAGGACGAGCGCATCGGGGAGAGGGTGAGACACACACACACACACACACACACACACACAGTCTCACACACACACACACAGTCTCACACACAGTCTCTCTCTCTCACACACACACACACACACACACACACACACACAGTCTCACTCACACACACAAGGTAAAAAAAGATGATTTGTTGCCATGGAAACCCCGCCAGCCTCATCACGTGTTGGTACTCTCCTTTTTCTTTTTTAAAGATGGGACTTTGAAATGAGTGTAAACACACTTGTGAGAATTTTTGTGGAAAAAGCTCTTTAAATAAAAGCAAATCAAAACTTAATGATTTCTTTAAACTTCAAACCTTTTTATTGAGTTTCTTAAGTGAACGTCTTGAGATGAAGAAGCTCTGTGTCGTGTCTGCAGATCTTTGCCAGCATGGCGCCGTCCATCTACGGCCACGAGGACATCAAGAGAGCGCTCGCCCTGTCGCTGTTCGGAGGAGAGCCCAAAAACCCAGGTAGGGACGAGTCACACTACAACCCAGACGCTCCTCCACCCTCTCCTCCACCCACCCACCCACTGTTCTCTCTGCTCCAGGTGGGAAACACAAGGTGCGGGGAGACATCAACGCGCTGCTGTGTGGAGACCCGGGAACGGCCAAGTCGCAGTTCCTCAAGTGCGTACAGACGCCGACAAACAAACCACAAACAACTGTTTATTTAAAAAGTGTCTGCGTGTGACGTCCTGGTGGGGTTTCTTCTCTGCAGGTACGTGGAGAAGGTGGCGAGTCGGGCGGTGTTCACCACGGGGCAGGGGGCCTCCGCCGTCGGTCTGACCGCCTACGTCCAGAGACACCCGGTCAGCCGCGAGTGGACGCTGGAGGCCGGAGCGCTGGTGCTGGCCGACCGCGGCGTCTGCCTGATCGACGAGTTCGACAAGGTGAGCGGAGACACGGCTGGGTGGTGGTGGAGGTGAGGGTGGGGTTGTCGTGACTCACACACTCTGTCCTCCAGATGAATGACGCGGACAGGACGAGTATCCACGAGGCGATGGAGCAGCAGAGCATCTCCATCTCCAAGGCCGGCATCGTCACCTCGCTGCAGGCCAGGTGCACCGTCATCGCCGCCTCTAACCCCATCGGTACGTACGAGTCCCACCTGCTGCGACGCTCCTCCACCCAAAAGGAAACCACACCGGCTGCACCTGCACTGGTGCTGCTCCACACGTCGTCACTTCAGAGTGACGAGAAACACAAACGATGGGCAGGTCCCCGTCGTTCGGTGTAAAAGTCCTCACGACAAAAGTTTCATTGAATTAATCACGTGTGAGGCCTGTGTGGTGCGTTCAGGTGAAGCTCTGACATCTGAATACTTGTGTGAGAAGCATGATTTGTTGACAACATGCAACTAACGATTCTTTTCTTTATTATTTTTCCGATTTGAATCGTTTACAGAGATTTTCAGAAGGGAAATTTTTCATTTTGTCCAACATTTACTTTGATAAATGACTGAAAATGGAAACAGTTGCTGAGTCGTTTCCTGTCGATTGATTCACTGATTGAATATAATATTTGTAGATAAAAAGCTTTTTTACCGCTGACTTGATTTTAAATTGAATCCTTTTGAACAAAAACATTAGTTCTCACAGTATTTTGTTCTTATAACCACACACATGAATCATGGACAGCGTCTTTGATAAAGAGGTGTGTAAAGCATGTGTGCGTGCGGTGCGTTTGTGTGCGCGCGGCCTTTTCAGCGCTGTCTCGTCTCGTTGCAGGCGGCAGGTATGACCCCTCCCTGACCTTTGCTGAGAACGTGGACCTGACGGAGCCCATCGTGTCCCGATTCGACGTGCTGTGTGTCGTCCGAGACACCGTCGACCCCGTGCAGGTACACACACACACACACACACACACCTGTCTTTAACTTCACCGTGTGAAATCATCTTCTTCTCTGCCCTGATTCAAGTTTGCTGCCTGTTGAGAATTTTGTTTTTCTTTTAGTTGATTTGTATTTGTGTGTTTATTGATTGTCAGGAAACCGATAAGTCTGTTAATCAATACGAGTCTTGTCACCTAAATCAATATTTTAGTGTATAATGGGATGTTATTGTCCTTCTACTGAATCCCTGATGTGTTTGTAGAAATCTTTTGAGGAGGAGATAAAATTCCAGTTAGAAACATGAACTCTGGTTCACTGCTCTCTTCTGGCCCCTGATTGGCTCGTTTATCCCCCCACCCCCCCCCCCCTCCCATCCAGGATGAGATGCTGGCCCGCTTCGTGGTTGGCTCCCACATCAAGCATCACCCCAGCAACAAGGAAGGGGGCGTGTCCTTGGAGGACGTGGTCCTGCCCAACACGTCCGACGTGCCGCCGATTCCCCAGGAGCTCGTGAGGAAGTACATCATCTACGCCAAAGAGCGGGTACGAGCCCCGAGCACCTCGTCTCCTCGTCTCCTGCTTCTGCAAATCTTTCTTTTTATCAAAGAGGACAATAACTATTTAAACTTGATCAGTTTTCATGATGCAGAATAAAATAAACGAACCTTTTGTGTTTTCATGCCACAAATCTTGTTGTTGCTTAAAGTTTAGAGGCAACAAATGAGCTGAATTTTACATCAATGAGAAGTTTTAAGTCTTTGAGCAAAATGTTACTGGTTAATGTTATTAAATTAATAATTTGTGTGTGTGCAGGTTCATCCCAAACTGAACCAGATGGACCAGGACAAGGTGGCTCGCATCTACAGTGAACTCCGCAAAGAGTCGATGGTGAGCGAGCCGGAAATCTGTTGGTTTCCTCACAACAAACATGGCCGACATGAAGGGGGAGGAGCTCTCTACATGTACCTCCTGTAGATGTTTAGATGTCCACTTCCTCTACGTTTACTGTTTTACTGGCAGATTTCAAACCTTCTGACCAAACTACGACGCACTCAGTCATCTATATTAAAAAACCACTAGTCGTGACCTTTGACCCTCACAGCAGATTTAAAGGTGGTGTTCTGCACCTTCATGGTCCTTCATGCTGGTTCGGTCTCTCCAACAGGCCACGGGCAGCATCCCCATCACGGTGCGTCACATCGAGTCCATGATCCGCATGGCGGAGGCCCACGCCAAGATGCACCTGAGGGACTACGTGCTGGAGGACGACGTCAACATGGCCATCAGGGTGATGCTGGAGAGCTTCATCGACACGCAGAAGTTCAGCGTCATGAGGAGCATGAGGAAGGTGCGAGATGTTTGATCACAGTGGATTGTAACTTCCTGTTTGGGTGTTTTCTGTAACGTCGCGCTCTGTGTTTCCGTCCAGACGTTCGCCCGGTACCTGGCCTTCCGCAGGGACAACAACGAGCTGCTGCTCTTCATCCTCAAGCAGCTGGTGGCCGAGCAGGTCACCTACCAGAGGAACCGCTACGGAGTCCAGAACGACACCGTGGAGATCCCGGAGAAGGACCTGCACGACAAGGTGACGGAGGAGTGCTAACATGCTACATGCTACAAGCTGAGGTGTTTGGGACTCTTACTCATCTTCTTCCTCTTCCTCCTCCAGGCGCGACAGATCAACATCCACAACCTGACGGCCTTCTACGACAGCGACCTGTTCCGCTCCAACAAGTTCAGCCACGACGGGAAGAAGAAACTGATCCTGCAGCAGTTCTAAGCTCCTCCTCCTCCTCCTCTTCCTCTTCCTCCCTACAGTAGTGCGTCATGAACTCTATTTCAGGGCCCAGAACGGGTCATTGGGGGTTTTTTCAACATGTATGAAATGGTCCCGCCGCAGGAAGCAGGAGAAACGAGACTTGAAGACGTTGGAGAGAGAAATATTGTGTTGCGGTTCACATCTGGTTGCCGTGGCGACCTAACAGTGGAAAAGTCACACGATCCATTCTTGTTAATGGCTGATGCGACGCTGCGTCACCACGCGTTTGAGTTCAAAAGAGAGCGGCGGGTTCGGAGAAACAAGCTTCGTGAAACGTGAGTTAACTGCAGGCCTTCTGTCTCTGCCCGGTTGTAAATAAATGTACATGTTTATGTGCGTGTTGTTGAAGAAACAGGATTTATTGTTTCACTGCACCCCCTCTGTTAGTGGCTGCGGTGCGTTCGAGGTCTGTGTGTTCACGCGTGAAGTGAATGTAGCTGGAATTTGACGTCTGTCATGTAATTAAACATGAAAACACTTGAGAGGTGAAAATAAAGTAACGTTTGATGTTTCTGCTGTTCTGCTGGATCGTAGCTGTTTTTTATATTAAACTTTATTTGTTAAACGTCTTTTATACTTTGTCCTCCGCAGGAAGTCTGGTCCTCGTAGTGTGAACGTGCTGACACAGGGTTTCAGTCAATTCAACGACTAAATGTCTTTACTGGAATTAGAAAACGTTAATGTGTTCTTTTCTGGTAGATTTTACGTTTTAACACTTTATTTTTTTAATTAATTGAAGGTTGGTGCTTTGATCTTGTCCACAAAGTCTCAAAATTATCTCACAATATAACCAAACTATATACGTGTCAGTCAGTGGTGGAAGAAGTGCTTCACAATAGACAAAAACAAAAAGACAATACCACGGTGTAAAATACTGTCAAGTAAAAGTCCTGCCTTCAATTTCTTGAGTAAAACTACAGAAGTATTAGAATCTAATTATACTTTAAAGTCCTTATTATATATGATATATATTACGTGGATTATAATTGTGTAAGCATTTTAATTAATAAATCCAAATGTCTCGATTGATTAATATTTTGGATTTATAATCTGAATGTAACTAAAGCTTTAAAATAAATAGTGAAATAAACTTCCATCCAAAGTTTAGTGAAGTATTTTTCAGTTCTCTTTCTTTTGTATTTTGCATTAAAAATATATAATATGGATAAACATCTGATGTAGTGTGCGGGAGTTCTTGTTGTTTTTTGCATTAAAAGTTGCGAAACAAAGAAGCAATAATTTACAAGCGGCACTTGAACGCAGCAGCAGTGCTCCGGAGCTGCGTCGGCGGCGGCGGCGACATCTAGCGGCCACCGGGAGAACAACAAGCGCCGGGCGGTTATTTCCAGCGTCGGTGATGCAGCAGAACAGAAACTGTCCACACACACACACACACCCTGTCTGTCTGCCCACTCCGCAGACCTCTACCCCCGTGAGACAGCACCGCACCGCACCGCACAGCCATGAGCACGGCGTTTTCCTGACATCCTCCGTTCACATCCAGAGAGCGTCTGCAGCGGAAATCTGCGTGATCTGCGGGTTCAGAGCGGAGGAGGGATGCTGAGCACTGCAGCAGACATGCCGGGCCCGCTGCTCATCACGCTGACCGCCGGTGAGTCTCTTTATAAAGATTGAATAAAACAAATATCCATTTATTTCACCCCGCCGTGAACGCACACAGCTGCTGCTGAGCTGGTATTTTATAGGACGCACGCGTGTAGAAAATCCCCAGCAGAGAAATCTTAAGAGACTTTGAAAAAACATCACACAGGACGATCAGATGCGTGTAAACTCACCACTGAGCACCGCAGAACACGCAACTCCCCGCAACACCGTCAGTGTCAATAGTGTCAATAGTGATAATGGTGCTGGTCAATAATGTTGTGCATCGGGGTGTAACCAGCAGGGTTTAATGTATGAATTCTTGCAAAGTGGATGCACAGGCTGACAGTGTGTGGGAGGCGCGCAGTGCACTTAAATCAGCAGACACACACTGCAGTGTCTGACACACACGCACACACACACACACACACACACAGCAGGGTCGCAAGAATAATAATATATATATACAAATAGATAATATCAATCTCAGTCTTTTAAATCTATTGATTCTGTAATGAACCAAAACGATATGTTGTGTTTTGATTTCCTTCAAAGGCCTTGAATATAAAATATAAAATCAGAAGATGTCTTTAAATTCCTCGTTTTGTCTAAAAATCCCTAAATATTCAGTTTACAATGATAAAAAAGCTGCAAAATGTCCCATTTGAAACTGGAACCATGATGTTTCCTGGTTATTTGCTAAATGAAGGCTGCAGCTCACAGTCATTGTCATTATAATCAATATATTAGTGGTTTTGTCTTCACAGTGTTGCGTTCAGGTTCATTAGTTTTATTTATTTGAGTCCAAAAGCCAAAAATATATTCAGTTTATCTTTAATATCTGTGAAAGAAAAGCGTCAAATCATCACTTCTGAGAACCTGGACGTCTAATCGATCATCGAGTCGTCTGTCAATGACTAATGGATTGATCATTTCAATTATAGATCACCCTCGTTATCAGCACGTGTGACACTGCAGAGGTTTCTGATGGTGCACTTTATCTGTGTGTGTGTGTGTGTGTGTCTTATCAAGTGTGTCCTCGACACTATTGATCCCGATGATAACACAGTTTCCTTCTGCCTGATTGGGCGAGAGAGGGAGGAGATAACAGGGTGAGGAAGAGGATGGGGTGAAGGGGATTGGGGAGGGTCCCAGCCTGCCATAAGCCGATTTGAGGGGTGTTAAAGCCAGGGGCAACCCCCCCCCCCCCAACACAATGTACTGTACACGAAATTAAAGCCAGAGAAGCTGCAGCTGGACCGTCAGATGGTTTTGGGAATGTAACCCCCCCCCCCCCCGAGACTCTTTTTAATTAGGTAAGTCCATAACCACAGGCCCAGTGTTGTGTTCAAGGCTTCTACACTCAGCAGGAAGCAGGAAGCAAAGTTCTGCCCTCAATCATGAGCTCAGACTTTTCTTTTGAGACAGAAAAAAGTTTTTTAACCTTCAATGGACTTTTTATTTCACCGGTTCTTTAATCGCAAAGTACTGCTGACGTCAGTTTAAAAGGTCTTTTCTTCTCTGCAGAGAATCACTATTAGTCATTAGGATTCATCCTCTGGGGACAATGCATGTCAGTGAATCCATACAATAACTTTGTCAAGATGATTCCCTCATCCCCGTTTAACCGAGACTTTGTCGTTGGACCCGTTTTGGACACTTCACCCGACAAATAACGTGATTTATTGACACTTTAGACTGAAATTCAGTCTGTTTCCTAAACAAAAGTAAGCGATTGCTCCGTCCAGAGACGCTCACTCCATCATGTTTGTCCCCTCGTGTCCCGAAGGAGTCGTCGGTGTGAAGCGTCACGGGGAAGCCAGGTGAAGATGAACCAGTTCCCTGAACGCCACATCGCGTGTTCTCGAGCGGTTTTCCCACAGTTGTTCTGTTTCTGCCTCTGTTCTCTCAGGTTCAGTGTGGTTTGATGAACGTTTGAGGGGTATCCCCCCCCCCCTCACCCTGCAGGGGTCCTCGTCCGCCTCACTGAGCTCAGCATGCAGCTTATCTGCGTTAAGCTGATGATGCTAACTCAGCTGTTCGGGTCCCTCGGCTCAGTGGACTCTGCAAGACTTTTCTCAAGTAATTATGCTGCAAAGTTGCTTTTGTAGACAAAAAAACCTCAAGGCCACCGTGTAGTGGTGAAACTATGGTGGGGGGGGGGGGCAAACAACATTTGCTCCATAATGTAGTGGAGTAGAAGTATAAAGAACAAGTAGCTCGTGATGAGAGCGGTGAGAGTGAAGCGAAACAGTGAGCTGAAAGGTGCTAAAACGCACGGCGAAGTGATGAATGTGCATGTGTTCGTCACTGGGAGCAGAAATGTTGATTTGTGCAGTGGATGTTTCACAAACCGCAGCATCGCACAGTCGTTCTGCGCGATGTCTCTTGGGCGTTGCCAACGACAACGCCGCAGCAGGAAGCTAAAAGTGAGGCTAAGTCAAAGCTACGTCAGCACATCGGAAACCCTCTTTAATGGACATCGTCTGCTCCGTGTTTATTCTGTTATGTGGCTCATTAACTGTACTGTTCCCATAATAAACACACACACACACACACACACACACACACACACACACACACACACACTCCACTTTATTAACATGCAGTTATATCAGCGCAGTGCTGAGCTGGTGCTTTTAGGAGGCAGAGAGGAATTAAAACAACCACAGCTCTTCTCTCCCCCGGGTGATACTTTATCTGCTCCTCTCCTCCTCCTCCTCCTCCTCCTCCTCCTCCTCCTCCTCCTCCTCCTCTCTGGACCAGTGGGGCAGGCAGGACATGTTATAGGCCACTGGTTTTAATACTAAGCACTTTTTAAAGGTGAACTTAAACATTTTCTCAGGAGATGTCAGTGTGCACGTATAATCCACGGTTTTTTCTTGTATCCTAAATGATACTACTACTAATAATAAAAATATAATAATCTTATTATCAATTGATCCTTCTGACTAGTGCTGCCTGAGTAACTAAAGCCTCACGCAGCACCTTCCTCTGTGCCAGAAAGCTCCAGAAGAGTTTTCAGCCATGCTAGAAGCACAGCGGCGTTTTGAGCTAAATGCTAATGTCAGCGTGATGTCATGCTCACAGTGACAGTGATGTTGTTTCCAACGTTCACCATGCTAGTTTAACGTGTTAGCATTAGCATTAGTGTTAAAGTACTGCGGCTGATGAGGGTGTGGTTAGTTTGGCAGGTTTTTGGTCATAAATCAAGTGAAAAACTGACCTGCAGGTGGTGTGAGAGGAAAGGTCAGTAGGGTTTATCCTCTGGGTACCAGGCATGTCTGTATGAAGTGTCACAGCACGCTGCCAACGAGCTGCCGGACAGTGAGATATCTCGCTATATGTTCATCAATACTTCCTTTTGTGGCCTGCAGAGGCTTCCATAGACTTCACACACCGCTACAAACATATAGCTGCACTTTCCTGATCACAAGTGTGACCGCCACATTTCCCCCGAGTCCATCTGTTCTATAATTGCAGTTTTAGGAGGTTCCAGTTGCAGCCGCGTCCCGCTGAGTGTCTCAGAGTCATTACAGGAATAAAAGTCTGTAAGCAGCCCAGTGGCTCTGCGAGGCTGAAGAGTTCATCACACACCAGAAAATAAAATGTTAAATAGAAGAAAAATGAAGACTGCTTTGAAATCATAACGAGTCGTTAACGAGAGGAAATGTTGTCCTGTTTCATGGCAACCCATGCAATAGTTATTTATATATATATATACACTACCGTTCAAAAGTTTGGGGTCACCCAAACAATTTTGTGTTTTCCATGAAAAGTCACACTTATTCACCACCATACGTTGTGAAATGAATAGAAAATAG
>JAVQJL010022649.1:0-17779 GCA_036024295.1 Nannoperca obscura | reverse complement strand
GTGTATTTCTTTAAAGTTAAGACTAGTTTAAAGTCATCTTCATTGAAAAGTACAGTGCTTTTTCTTCAAAAATAAGGACATTTCAATGTGACCCCAAACTTTTGAACGGTAGTGTATATGCATGAGGGATCCAAGCAGAGGAGAGGAGACGGGGCTGTGCGATGGAAGGATCTACATAATAGGGCTATCTCTCTCTCCATCTGGTCATGTGTTTATAATCATCCCCTCCTCCTACTTAATGCCGATCTATCTGTTTTTCCGTCAGAACCAATGCCCCATCACCCCCCAAAAATATTTAGCTCTCACTGATAATATCATACTCGCTCTACTGTCTCATTTTGTGCATAGAACACTGTGAATGTGTGTGAGAATGCACATTTGTTCCTCTCTGTGCCATTCAGTGTCCGTTTGTATGAGCTGACGCAAGCACTTTGCAGCCTCAGGAGAATTAACCAGGCGTCTGCCACCTGACCCCGTTGACTCCGACTACCCTGGGCTCAGCTGATACGCGTGCCGTGTGGCCCTGACATGAGGAGGACAAAAAAGCAGGAGGAGTGGGAGGAGGACAGAAGGACCAGCAGGCAATGAATGATTATGATGACTAGGGCCATCTTGCTGGCCTCAGAGCCCCCACCCCCCAGCAGAAACCCTGGCCTTGGCCTCGGCTCAGGCTCCCACATGGGCTACTGATCTGGCTAGGGTTGGCTTGGGTCGCCGTGGGTGAAGTGTCACCACCAGGCAGGGTCTGGTCTGTCAGCTGTTGGGGATGACAGGAGGAGGAGGAGAACGAGGAGGAAAGGAGAAGAGGGGAGAGGAGAGAAATGTACGTAATGGAGGATGAGGGAGATGTACAATAGGTGAGGAGAAATAAATCATGAAAAGATAATTGGTGAAGAGTGTGAAATCATGAAAAGCCAAGAGTGAGAATAAGGCACAGGGGAGAGAAAAGATAATATTGGAAGGAGCAGACTGAAACAATGCATAAAAGGGAACAGGTTTTGTGGAGGTGTCATATCTGCCAGGCCTTATGCAACCTACAGAGCTCATGCAGATGGCACGACTGCTGAGAAAGTAGGGTAAACAGTCCCAGCTAATGACTTGCCCCCTCTTGACTCCGTACAGTGAAGTGAAAGAGCAAATAACTGGAGAAAAACATTCCTTCACGGGGATTAAGAATCTGTCAGGTCAACCACTGTACAGCGGAGAGGGTAAATGAGCAGGGTTGCGAAGGGTAAATGTGGGGGCTTATATTATTCATGGCATCTTTTCACAGTGTTGTTGGCACTGTCAGATCACTGCAAGGCAGTGATTACTTAACTCAGCAGCAGAGAGGAGGGGCAGGCTGAGGAGTACACGTGTGGGGTCAGGATGGGAGAGAGACTTGCAGCGTCTCTTTTTTTGTGATTAGAAACAGAGAAAAGGAACACAGGTTTCATAACGATGGTCTTGCTCGCAATGAGAAGTACACATTTCTTTTTGCCTGTATAACATATTCCTGTTATTTTTGTGTCCTGTCACGCCAGGAAAGAACAACCGCAAAAGCTAATATCATAGCTACTGCCATTCTCTTCGTTCCCTCAAAGGTTAGCACTCTCATGATGGTGTGCAATTGGTCATAGTTCATCAAAGTTGAACTCCATATGAAAACATTACACAATTAGCTTTGCCTGCACAAGCAAATTCATTGGCCGTGGTAATTCAATTGAAATTGGCTGATTTAGACTCAAATATCCCTGTTTTGCTAGATTTATACCTGCAATAACTGATTTTTGACACCTAAGGGATGACTCCTTCTAAGGTGATGTGTGATGTTGATGTGAACTTGTTAGCAAAACAGTTCCCTATTTACACACCCAGCAACATTTGGAGCGTATGAAGCAACATTAGCATTCATTTGGAGTTGTGTTTACAGTCAAACATTCACTTTTTTTAGCTCTTCACTGACTCCTGAAAGGAACATCCAGCTCTTTAGCTGCTAACTGCTCCACTATGTGCTGGGCAGCTAGCTTGCAATGGGTATTTAGAGAATTTGCTGAAAACAGCTGCCTGCTACGAGAACGATGCGAAAAATCCAAAACATGACAGTTGCCGGCAGAAACTAAATGAAATAAAATATACAAAAATATAAGAAATACAAAGAAATTGATTATAGTTGCAGTAATTTGTCCTTATGATGAAGTATATCATATTCACTGTCAGTGAACTAGACTTTTCATATCTTCTATTATCTTGGCAGGAACGTTTTATTGAAAAACGAATGCTTGTACATTAGTTTGCCTGGTGAGAATTGTTGGGTATTATGGGAGAGGGTTGCACCTTGTAAAAAACTTTGATACAGCTCAGTAGGTTATACGTTCAGACAGTCAGCCAGTAGGTCAGGTCAGCTGATTTGCTGTGTAACAGTCCTGCTGGTGTGATTAAAGGGGCTGTGACAAAGACGCTGAAAGGAGATCAAGGGGGGTAATGGCCAGCTGTCACACTGAGGGACCATAATGGCCACGGCAAATCCCACCACCGTCTGAGCCTGTTTCTTCTTTGACTTCAGCTTCCTGCTAACTGACTAGTCATCTCTTTGTTAACCTGTCACCGAGCTGGTTGACAAGATGAGTTAGATAGGACATTGTTGTCACAATCAAAGGTTTTAGTCTGGATGAGTAATTCACTGAATACATGAAGATCTAAATTTCATGTTTCATGTTTCATGAGTTTCATGTTGAAATAATTAAGGATTACGCTCTGCTACATAAATTGATTATTTGATTGTGGTAGTTCATGCATGCACAAACGTAATTTAAAAGTCCCACATTCCGTACATTCATATACTGTACAGCCACAATGTAACTCAAACCACCAGGAAACCCACGGCATCAATGTCTTTGTGTCTTGTGTTCTTCCATTTACTGCATGCACCTGCCAGAGACTATGTGGGTGGTTGATATGCGTAACTCTCCCCAACCCCTTTTCATTAAGACAGTAGGCTAGAAGACTGGGCAACTTGGTCTTTACTTTATATTCTCCAAAGCAAACTGTATCTAACATATTTAATTCTTTTATCATCTTCTATCAATACTTTAAAAATAATCTTACAATATTTTATGCTATCTGTGGGTTGTACTTTCTGATGTAATTGTTCATGCTTTACAGTTTAATTGAATGCTTTTAGTACATTTGACAAGCAAGTGGATTAATTTATTGCAAGATTATAATTCAGGGATAGCCTACTCAAAACAAGCACCTTATTTAGATGCAGGGCTCATTCACTGTGATAGCTGTATTATGTTGTTTAATGACACGGAGAAATTAGTACTGTCACCCTCTGTAAATGACAAAAAAGTAAGCATTTGTGTAAAAGAAAAATCCTCTTTGTTGATTCATTTTTTGCAAATCCAATAAAAATTGCGGATGTGCAACTGTGTTTCTAAGTGCTTAAACAATTAGTTAAAGTTAAATAATAGATTATGATAAAAAAAGAAAATTAATTTGGCAAGGATCTGAAATCCTGCGTTGCTGGAAATATCACGTCTCTCTCATTGTCTGTGAAAATAGCACAGTCAGCAGCACGTGACTTGCTCCTCACACTGACACAGCAGCAAGTAGTGACTCTTGGCTTCTGTGTCCCCCAACTGTAGCACCCCCTGATCCTCTGCTCCACATCAGAACAATTAGTGGCCCTTGGCCCCTTGCTTTACACAAAAACCCCACACACAGAGGCGGTAGCTGACGGCTCCTTGGCTCTTCCATAGCAGGAGCTGTAGGTAATGACTCCTGCCTGCCATGGTGGACCTTAATTTGTTATTGTTGCAGAGCAGCTGTGCAGCATGCTGCAGAGAGCAGGTGGCAGCCTGGCAGGAGTGGAGGATGGGGGGCTGGAGGGGGAGGGAAGGAGGGGGAGGACAGGAGCGTGTGGCATATGTGGGCGGCTGCAGGGAGGGGGGGGTGGTGGTGGTGGAAAGATGATGGTGGATGTGTATATGAGTGTGCGTATGTGTGTGATGGGGGTGGTATAGCTCACAACCTTCCCAGCCAGCATCCAAATATTATGCTTGTAAAGAAGAATAACACGTGAGAGTCTGGGCCGAGTCCAGATCAGCCTGACTGTGGAGGTTTTTATGTCTGCAGAGTTCTGGCTTGGTGTTATGAAGCTCAACAGATGCCACGCAGCTTATATTCAACTTTTGTTTAGAACTTTCAAGCATGGTTATAACGTTGAACATTTCACATCGAAACACTAATTCGTCCCTTAGGGCTCCACATCATCAAGTGCAATCCATCAGTTTTAGTTTCATCAGGCTCTCCCTATCATTGCTTTGTTCCAATGACAATTTGTAGAGGCATTCCAGGCTATAGATTTAGGCAATGAAAAACAAAATCAATACACCAACAAGTCGAGGTCATAAACGACTTTGCTCAAGGCAATGGAAGTGTGTCTGCTGTGAGGATTACGTGAGCTGAGCTCTGGTGTCCTCTTGTTGCCGCTCGGAGTGGTTAATCATTGCTGAGACGCCGTTTGCCTGCTGCAACGGAGCGTTACCGGCTTTCTGTTTAAATGCTTACAATTAGTACCGCCCACGCAAATATTCTGTTGCGCACGAGAACAAGATACCTGCTGCCTGGTGGCGCATCGATCGTCTCCCGCAGATTGCGTTCCACTCTGTTGAATTCAAAAGTCTTTTAAAAGTCTTTTAATACAATAGAGACCCCGCTGAGGAGAAGCTGGAGGACTGTAAAAGACTGATCGTATCAGCCATCGTTCTGCCGAGAAGAAGAAAGCTCAAAAAGACGAGGAGCATGGTCGGAATGCCGAGTGCTTTCAATTGTAAGTAGACTTTAATATTGTGTATAACATGCTGAGTAAAATGAAGCATCACCCTTGACTTTCTTTCACCTGACATCATTTCTCCACAGGAATGTATATTTGCACCTGCACACTGTGATATGCCGAGGAATAAGGAATGTCCCATGACAGGTCATTGATCTTATTTATGTGTTTTACATAATTAAGGACCAGAATCTCAGCTAAAGAACTGTCCATGCCTCATAATGAAAATATAGCAGAACCAGGCTTTTATCTAGGCTCCCTAATTTGGACAAAAAAACACTTCTCCACTCTATTATTTTCTGATTCTTCTCCCAGAGCAGGCAAAGCCATCTGAAAAGAGCTTTGAATGTGTTACTTCAGATCCTATCAAATCATTATAATGACCAAACAAAAACTCAGTCATCCCTTTGTCTGCTGAGATCTTACGCTCATTAGGATCCATTAAAGAGTGAGAACAAACTATGCATAACATATACTCTATTGGATGCATTATCCCTTATATAGTCCCCACAAGACAGCTATTATGCTCCTGTTTGATTGAATAGCAGCTTTTGGTCTATGTGTCTTTTCAGTGGAGGATTTGGAGCCCTTAATCCACCAGGCAACGTTTTTTTTCTCTCTCTGTCTCTCTCTCTCTCTCTCTCTCTCTCTCTCTTTACACCATCTGGAGTTTACAGCTTTTTAAGACAAAAACACCAGGCGGTGTGAAACCAGGCTGGAGCTGTTGCATGATGCCAGGAGGAGGTTCTTTCCTTTTTGCCGGCGGTTTCTGACTGCTTTACATCAGGGCTCAATAGTACAGTCCTGCAATGCAAGCGGGGTCAGCAGGGCCCAAGGGCATGGCCGTAGGCCACTGTGTGACTCCCCTCAGGACTCCAATTGGTCGTCTTTTCACCACA
The DNA here is from genome assembly GCA_036024295.1 of Nannoperca obscura. Classification (NCBI taxonomy): domain Eukaryota; kingdom Metazoa; phylum Chordata; class Actinopteri; order Centrarchiformes; family Percichthyidae; genus Nannoperca; species Nannoperca obscura. The sequence continues at coordinate 12,061 of JAVQJL010022649.1, read as the reverse complement.
GAGAAACAATCAATCGCATGACAAAGACATGGCTGTAATGCTGATGGCAATGATGATAATGATGATGATGGTGTTACAGTAGCCACTAGGGAGCAGCAGAGTTTGTACTGTAATATAAAACTATAAACATGATGGATTCTGGGTTTGAAAGCCATTCCTGTTTTGGAAACATTTTGGTTCCAGCTGTTACCCCCAAAAAGATCAAATGTGTGTAGTCTTCTGTTTTACCGTAATTGTTGTTTAGTTGGAGTAATTTCATGTTAGGCAGAAAGCTAAATAGCCCTCTGGGAAGCAGGGATGCTGTGCATACACTGGGAGAAAATGTGTTAAAGAGCATGTAGGCTCAACATTGCTCACACTAGTCAATCATTTCCATTCTCCCTTGATTCAATTAGCTCTACTCGAAAACATGTGGATAATTTGGAACCCCCGATCATTTTCCCTTTTGCCTTTTCCCTTCTTTTCTTTGGGGTGAGTTATAGAATCAGATTCCAATCCTCTGACATTAAAAGGGGAAATAAACGACAAAGGGGACCTGCAGGGTTGCATTAGAGACCTAATTGGTTTTGGCTTGAGTGGGCTGTTAGCGTTGCCAGACGTGGGCCTTTTGTGTTTTGCCATGTGGGAGAATTTGCCTGTGCTGGAGGTAGCAAGAGGTGCCTGCAGACCTTCTCTGAGTCACCTCTGCAGCATGTCTTGTCTTTGTGGGCTGTTTGTATGCATTTGTGTGCGTGTCTGTGAATGTGTTTTTATGCATGGGAAGTGTAGTTTCAGGCATGCCTGTTTAAAACGTCTGCATATGCATTGAGTTTGCGTGTTTTTGTCTATTTCCGTGTGCAGGTTACGCTTGTTTCTGTGTGCTGCTATGTGTCAGACATGTGGTTGGCTGTGTTTTTTCGTAATATGCGTGTGTTTGGGTGTGTGTTTGTGTGTTTCAGGCTGTGAGCCCAGTATCCTTCTCACTCCCTCTGGTCTCTGCGTGGGTCTTTTCCACCAGCACCACCACCTGTTAGTGTTTTACTAGGGCCTCAGGGCTACAATGACTGCAGAACCTTCCAGATTTGCTCATCAAGCCCATCAGATCGGCTCCCTTACCTCAAATCTGGCTCCCATTTCCTATCGCAGGACAAATCTGAGCTTGATCCTCCGGTGCAGTTTAGCTGAGTCAAGATGGTGTGCAGTTGAACTGGTTTGAGTTGAGCTGAGTTTGATTAATGACTCATGAGCGACAACATTTTATTCAGTGTGCTGCACTGCTGGATCACACAAGTGTTTGCTAAGTGTGGTTTTAGTGGGAAAGAGATGTTTAAAGACTGAATTTATGGGGTCACTTTGTTGCCCAGTGCTCCACATGAGAACCACAACAAAGAATTTGGCATCTTCTGTTTGAGCAATAATGTGTGACCAAATGGCAATTTAAACAGACTTTAATTGCATGTGTCAAACATGTACTGTTAGGGATCATATGCTGGGAAAATTGGAGTCTAAGATTTAAATGAACCCTAATTGTAATGAGGTGTTTATTACCCAATGACAAGAAACGAAAATATATCATCTCTGCATCTGATTATCAAGTTCCCTTGTGTTAAACCCCAAACCACTGCAAACAGCATCATCGGCCTTCTCAAACAGATAGGATTTGTCATGTTCCGTGTTTCGTGAGACCTCTGCGCTTTCTGTCCCATTGTCTGTTTCCAATCCAGCACACTGTGTTTCCCTGTCTGTTACTTCAGACAGTGTGGCAAACTGAAGCTTTTAAAAAAAGAGAAAGACAGGAGTGACCAAACATTTATGGAGGGGGGGGGGGGGGGTTAGAGAAGGAGAGTAGAAAGGGATTAACTGTCAGGGAGAATGTGAGGCTAATTGAAGCCAGTTTTGAACAGCTGTTTCTTGTTGCTGTGCGGCACTGCACGGAGCCGCTGGGAGGATAGGATCCAGATGTAATCTTGAGCAGGGGGATCACCCGCCAATAACAATCCTCAGAAAGACCAGCTGTACAGGAGAAGAGGGCTATTAGAGTGTCCGTGCTCGCCCACCCCCTGACAAAACATCACTTCTCCGCCTCTGAAAGATAACCCAGCTCTGTGCTTTTTACTCTTGATTGCGGCTCTCAGCTCGGCTCCTGAGCAATGTTAACACTGTCGTTTTGTTATACTGCCAGCCACTGCCATGACCTCTGTATTCAGGTGTCACTAGGTAGCGTAAACATCGCTCTGACACATTTGACTATTCCAAAAAGGCGGCTCGCAGGGTTGGAGAGTGGTTTTGCATATTTGTCATATGGCTTTTGAAACATTCAACCAAAAGGGATTAAAGCCTCTTTTGTGTGTTCTTCTGTGTTTCATTTAAATCATCATGAAAAAAAAAAAAAATCATGTATCTTTTATCAGGATGGCGGAATGCAGGTCCCAGGATTGTGTGCAGGCATTTATTCGGTCTTCTACTTTAAGTGGAGGGACATTGGCTGGGAACAAAAGGGCCCAGTCACTTCAGGCAAATAAAAAAAGGTTTAAAAAAGCAAGTGAAAGGAACTTATCACCACATTATGCTTTTTAATGCTCCTGTCTCTCTTTTCCCACTCCTCATGCCTTTCACCCCCCCCCCCCCCCATCATTTCCCACTTGGCTCAGACAAAGAGGAGTTAGCATTGGTTCCCCCTTTTCTCCACGCCTTCCAGGGTTGCTCCAGCTCTTCTTTCTCACCTCCTGTTTCTGTCTGACATTCGGCCTCCCTCCCTCCATCCATCCATCCATCCTCCTTTGTTTCATCTGCTTCCCTCTTTGTGTCCCCATTTCTTTTCCATCTCGATTTATCTGTCCCTATCCCTCTCTCCATCCCCGCTCGTCTGTCTTGGCCACCATGCAGAGAGTCCAACTGCAGCTGGCATGTCATCGCCCAGACGAAAGCTGACATCCAACCGTGCATGAGCTCTAGACTCAAGTCTCAGTTCATGGTCTGACAAGATTTTGTCAGTATAACACTTTGTTAACCCTAAACCCCCTTTCTATTTGCCCGTTTCCCCTATATTTTATAGAAAGTTTCATAAGATGTCACTTAGGCCTTGATTGGTCTGTAATTCCTCAGTATATTGAAGGAATAGGTTTGTTTTATGGAATTATCAGATGAAACACGTGTAATACTTCCGTAAAGCATATGCAACAAGCATATCTAGGAAAGTCTCTGACCCAGATAATGACTGCCTCACATCCTGACAGATAACGATGAAGATGTTGTGTGGCCTTGGCCTAGTCTCACGTTATCAGACAAACACACACACGCACACACACACAGGCACAGTGAATGTGACTGAGGATCTTAGCCTAAGCCGATATCACTCCGGAGCTCTTCTCCCCACGTGTCAGATGTGAGTTTTATGACTTTTGTCAAGTTCACCTCATCTGTCCCTTCTCTGATTTCACTCCTGCTGGGCCTTGTACTTTCAGAGAACAGGACCTGCTCTCTTGCTGCACACATAAACTCGCATTGCACTCCGTCTGCTCTTGCTCCCAGGGTGGAATGTGTTCTGGGTGCTGTTGTTTATGTGTCTTGTCCTCAGCTGGTGTCTCTGCTTGTTGTCTTTGCTTGTTTGTCCTAGCAGTGTACTGTAGCGAAATGTCATACCCATGGTGGGTCTGCAAAGCAACAACAAAGCAGGTGCTGCCACGGTCGCCTGCTGTTCTGATAGGAGATATTTGTGCAATTCGGTCCGCAAAACTAAGCAGGAACAACTGGGAAGGCAGGAGGAGGTTCAGTTTGGTTTGTTATGTGTTGAAATGAAAAAAAACCTGTAACTGTAAATACACCCCCCTCTTTATTACACACACACACACACACACACACACACACACACACACACAAAGAGGATTGTATTGCAACATTGACAAGTCCAAACATCCCTGAGATTTAACCTTGGGAAATGCCAACACATTCCTTGCCATGAGTGTGTGTGTGTGTGTGTGTGTGTGTGTGTGTGTGAGCAAAGCCAGCCGTTATCTTCCCTCAACTTTAATTGATCCCTTCAGAAATCCACAAAACTATTACACGCACACACAAACACACGGCGAGAGTAAAGCCTGGAGGCTGTATCTCTGCCGGGCCAGGTGTTCCCAGCCCTGCTGCCAGATGAGCCACCTGCAGATCACAGGTGTGGCCATCACCAGGGAAGAGAACAACACAGCTGCTCCTACAGCCTCAGGGAGAGAAAACGAGAGATGGAAGGTTTATATAGAATCATCTGCTGGTAGCAGGAAAGTACATACAAACACACACACAAATCAGGCCAAAAGACACACTATAAAGTAACTTTATAACGTATGTAGTGTTGTCACCACCTGCCTTTCAGTAAAGATGTCTTTTCCTTTCTTAGCCCGCTGGCAATGTGCATTTATTTGAAGCAGCTCAGTGTGATGGCGTTGACAAGAGTGGGAGTTGTTATGAACCCTGACACAGCGTTTATTGCAATAACATTGAACATAGAAGGCAATATCCATCCCAGTGCGTCCCTTTTATTTTTTTGTAGCTACTTTCTTTGAAGGCTTAATTCATTGCTCCCATAGAGTGTTGCAGGGATGGCGTATTTTTGTAGGACAACCCGATGGTTAGCATTACCCTGGTTTCCTCTACTTTTTTTGTGCCACTGTGTTGAGTTTCTTCCAGTTTCTTTGTGTACATGAAACAAACAACGGCAACTGGTGTGTATGAACATTGAACTGATCCAGGCAGAAGAAGGGTGAATTTTCTGTGCTTGTCAAGCCACTGAAAAAATTTGATGAAGAAAAATGCAGAAATGTGCAGGAGGAAATGCGATGCTACCAAGCGAACCAATCACATAGAAGTATAAATCAGGCCTTAGTGTGCCTTCATACGGTGAAACCCTCCTCAAAGATTTGTGTTAAGCTAGGCCTATAAATGACGTAACTGACAAATTTCAGTTTTGGACCATTAATAATTTACTCGCCAGCTGTGAACAATATACAGTACTGTCACTAAAATAAAGCCTGTTGTACTGAGAGGAATGTCCAGTGCGTAGTTACTCACTATGTGTTGTGTCTGTGTGTGGGCTTGTCAGAGCGCACACTCCTTTAACACACAGCTTCTCCCAAACATGGAGTTGTTTATGAGAACTATTCATGTTTATGTGCCGACAATTGGGTGAGGCTGGCAACACGGAGCGAGTTCTGATCCGTGGTATCATTTTCTAATTAGCAAAATTGCTGCATTTAAGGCTTTAACTGTGAGTGCCATAGATGGATATCCCTGACAGCGTATCTGGTACATAAGTTAAACAAGAGAGCGGCCGAAGAGACTTCGAAAAGTGCGTGGTTGTTGAATATCGTTTAAGCGGAGTTATTGGTGAGAAGGGTTTGGCATCTGGCTACGCTCTTGGCTTCCCTGTGTGGAAACTTTAGGAAGATGCAGCCAAGTGAGCGTGAGACCCACTGCTCATAAATTTGAAGCACACATGCAGCCACTCTCTCATTCTGCCTCTCTCATACCAACACACAAACACTCTGTCACTCACTTTCCCTCTCACTTATAAACACACACTCAGTGCATGCATTTCTGTCTCCCCCTCAGAGCCGCACTTCTTATATTTACTCGTCTCTATTTGTCTCTGTCTAGTATTTACACTCACACACACACACACGCTTGCACCCGAAGAGCAGCCGTGTGTCTCCCCTCTGTGCGCGAAGTGTAATAGGAGATCTGAGGGTTTTCCGTGGGTGAGTAGGCGGGTCAGACCTTACTTAAACTAATGGCTCCCAGCAGTGTTGAATAGCCAGACACACTGGAGCCGAGGCCTGAGGTTTTGGAATGCCACTGCCGGCTCAATGCCTGCCTTTCATCGGCACCAAATGAAGGAGAGAAAGAGAGAGAGAGAGACAAAATAAGAGAACGGAGGTGGAGGAGGAGGAGAGAGAGGAATATACGGGACCCATTTGTTTTGGGTGATATGAGGATGCCTGAAAAGGAGGGCACAATAGTCGTGAAATGGCTGGACAGAAGGGGACATGGGCGGGTCGGTGGACTGTGGGGAAAGAGGGGAGGGGAGAGGCGTGTTTGGGCTAGTGGGATGTCAGGAGGGGGTAAAGTACCAGTCTGTGGTTGTATTGTGTCAGAGCACCGTGGGACCCCCTTGACCAGCCACCCGTTGGTTGTTAATTTTTGTGGGATGAGTTGTGAATGAGTCTTGAGGGAACTAATAAAGTTTTGAACTGAGGCCATGTCCAAATTAATCCAGATCATTTAAATGTCTTTCCTTCTTTATTTCCTTCCATCCAAACTCTGTAAGAATTGTTAAACATACGTCTTGTCGGAAATGCCCCAAAAGGTGACAACATTTTGAAAGTGTGATGTCATATGATTCGCCTTTCACAGCTGTGTTTTTGACTAGTAGTGGCGCTATGGAGCAGTGTTTTGAGGACTCTGTTTTGTCTTCTATCTGCTAGCATGCACATGATGATTCAAACGTAGTAAGTACAGTTGGTGGCAGTGATGCACCAGGAAAAGGCAGAGAGGAAGACAATGCTACTGAATGCACACAATGGTTTCGGAAAATATTAGAAAGAGAGCCGACGTGTTGATGGATACATTTCAGGGACATGGCCTTGTCCTTGCAGCTTATCGAGACATGAAGCAGACCTTTCGTGGCAGGTGTGGGCTGCCATGATTGGCCCAAGGGCACCCAGCCTGTAGGGGATGGAAAGCACCTGGAAGAAGACGCGATTGTTTTCTGTTCAGCAGCAAACAGGATTAAAAAATAGGCTAATGGTGTCAGGTCTGAGAAGAAGTAAACAAGCAGGCCAGCATACTGAAGGTCACAAGGAAGTGTTGCCCTGCATCAGGCTCCACAGAAAGGAGGGGTGACAGAAGTGTACAAAAGTAAAGATCTGTGTACGGTATGAGCAGTCTCTTCATGAGAAGACTCGTGTTTGCTGAGCTTTTGGTGGTGTGGTGAGGATCGGGCCCATCTTCAAGATTTTCTCCCACACTTTCAGTAGTAATGAGAAGCGTATGGATGTCAAAACAAAATGCTTCAAACACTCTAGTGTGGATTGCCCTTAGGAGTCTCCAACCACGTCTGTTTAATGTCACATGAATACAAGGCCATGATAAGGGACTTAATTCAGTGTTATAGATGCTATTTGCTAACCGAGGCAGATTCACATCTGACCACAGATGCAAATATTTACATATCACCTATAATTGGATATTTTGAACCACATACTAAATGATGACAAAAAGAATTACGGAATTAGCAGCGTTGCCCTGGCATGTTTATGAAATGTTTCATCCATTCAGCCTTTTAAAGGTTAACTAGAAATAGTGAAAGTAAAAGAGTTTAATATATTTTTTATCTATTCCTTTGGTATTTGAGGGGGAGGGTGAAGTTCTGGGAACCTCATCCTTCCCCTTGCCATCCTTCAATACTACTCTTTAAATTTCACTGTCCAGAACCAACACATACAGTAAAATCTGTTTATATGACCTATCATTTATCTGACTCTGCAGAGCCCTGCAGACAATATAGCCCCCACTTTAGCCTTGATTACTACAGAGAAGCATCTTACTTGATCTCTCTGGGGTTTTTTTCTTATGTTTGTTTTTTTTTTTTTACAGTAAATGGTCCTGCAGACAGACGTGGACCTGGAAAATGACGTGTCCCTGTTAGATAAATGTGCTGTAGAAGATGTAATGGAAAATGTGGCCATGCGAGATCAGACAGGGAAATCTATGGCTGCATCAGATTAGCGAACATCAGGAGTCTGAACAGTGATGAGATGGAGGGAAAGAGGGGAAGTAGAGGGAGGGGAGCTATGCTGGTAAAATGGTTAGAGTGAAGGGGGGGAGCAATGATGAGGCTTAGCGGGGGAAAATAGCAACAACATGAATAATTAACCAAAAGAGACATTTTTATCTGATAGCCAGAGAGAGAGGGAGAGAAGAGAAAACGAGATGGGATGAGAGATATCTGGGTATTCTAGGAAAGGCCCTGACACACTAAACTAATGTTCTTTGGCCATTCTTGAGCATTTGCAGGTGTCACAGCATTTTTTTTTTTTTTATGTGTATCCGGTACTCTTGACTTTAGACAGCTTTTACTGGCAGCCATTTAGCCCATTCAGCCATCTGATTGGTAGTTCAACCTAGCAAAACCGTGATTTAATCCATTTGGCATGGTTTCTCCTTCATTTTCAGTTCTAAAATTAGATTTTCATCTTCCACAGGCAAAAGATGACAACATTTTAGTGCCAGTTGCAACTTTTAATCACACCGCTGTTTCAGCAGATTCACAGAGATGTGAAAATCCTGGTTTGTCAGTCTTTTGTTTTTTGAATGGCTAGTTTGCCCATATTTGCACTAGTTCTCTGAGATTGGTGTGTCAGAGCCCCATATAGAGATCTTACCAGTGAAGTATTAGATGGAGTCAGGCCAAAATTGTTCTGGGTGACTTTCCACACTGTATGACGATAGACATGCTTGATAACTGATACGGGCACATTCACATCAGACAAAGGCACCACGTGAACACAAACTCTCACAGAAAATGGGCTTAGCGCAGCATGAATCGGGAAAGCTTCTGACTGTAGGAAGCTGTGGCTGGGGAAAGACTACAAAGTGGCAGCATCGTTTTATTTATTTATTTTATTTATGAAAATCATTTCACACTGATCTGTCAGCAACTCTCCCAGTGCAATCCCATCATCTCGACTACCTTTTCCAAACTCCTCAGTGAGTGCTGAGAACAGAATGCCCTCTCCATGTGGGAGCTGTTTTGCTGAATGTGATTCCAGTCTGGAGGCACTGATGTGTTTCCTTGTTTGGTTCCTTATTCCCCCTTATGATGTTAGCTACACTACAAGACTACTGATGCCAGTATTAAACATCGATTGGGATGTCCATGTGCAGGATCACGCATTTCAATGGAGGCGAAAAAAGTGTGGAAAAGTGACACTGAAACGCAGGGGTTCCTTATGTTTCCCAATTAAACATTTGCATGCACATATACTGTAGCATACTATAAACCTTGGACGCCCTGTGTCATTGTGCTATTTTGCTGGTGTGGTTCATTTGCGAGAGTTGCTCAATCCTGCCTCAAAGGAGTATAAACCACCTATATAGTGTATTTTGATATGTTAAGCCTTTAAATTGGTATTTTATCGGTTTTACTTGCAACATACCCACATCAGCAGAGCCCCTTCTTGTTGTGACAGCCCGGCTATCCAGAGTTAATTAGCCTTTTACTAAAATGGAGGTTAGCCGTTAGTCCCCTTTTACAGATGCAGTCTCCCATTCTCAGCACATTTCTGTATGCCATTCATGCAGCCATAGGCAGGCTACATCAGCATCTATTGTCATGATAATGTCACTTTTGTGAGTTTGTGATCAGGTTCAAATTAGTTTTCTTAGTGTATGAAATATAATTTGGCTGATTTACCTGTATAAAAAACATTTAATAACATTGAACAGTACTTTAAAAATGTCTTTAAGTTAGATTGTACGCAAATGATTTTTGCTTTTATGTGATGCTGTCTTTTCTTTTCTTTTCATCATCCATTTATTGCTTTTAATGTTTTTAATTATATTTATTTGTATCTATTGATCATTAATTTCTTACCTTGCATTTGTTTTTGTTTTCCTGTTTGGCTTCCTGATGTTACGTTGTTATATTGCTTTCTGGGTATGCTGCTTTTGCTTTGTCTGTTGAAGCACTTTGTAAAATCTGTTCTAAATAAATAAAGTTATTATTATTATTGTTATCATTAATGACATAATTGAAAAAAGCAACGTAAATGGCTGCATATACACACACAATACATTGAACCTTTGTTTTGTCTTTTCAAACTTTCTGCTGTTTTAAATGCACAAATACACATCTAGAAAGGTCGTGTTCTGACTTCAGTGACTCCTATCTCGTGTACCCAATCACCAACTCTTTAAATCCCTCGTTCCTTCTTTTCCTCCTTCTCCTTCTCTCTTTTTTCCCCCCTTTCCTCTAAAAAAAAAAAAGCTCTTTACTTTATCTAAAAGTGGAAGTTTGGCGAGGGAGCGTGTGAACAGAAACAGATGCTGCATACTCTCTTGCTCTGTCGCTCTTTATCTCACACACACATACACACAATGGCAAACAGCTGCGTGAGGCTTGAGCAGCTACAGTAAAAGGAAGCCATACAGTAAGCACACATACAGCAAGCTGACCTTCCATTACAAGGACGGTAGGTGTAGCACGGTACAATTTACTCTCTTTGTTTTGGGACAGTTTTGAAAAGAGACTTTTGAAAATGTAAAAGTACCTTTTTGATGATCACAAACAGGGAAAGAATTTAGGATACTTGTGTACTACCTGTAAATCCTATATTTTATTTACTGTAGCATTTTTATTGAGCTCTTGCAAAAATGAATGCTTCTGCTTTATAATACCCCCCCCCCCCACACACACACACCACAATGTATATGTATATATATATTTATCTCTTTCTCTTTCTCACATTTCCTTCAAGGGTAAGCAGAGATTCAGCAGCATTAAAAAGCAGTGCAGATGGGAGCATGTTGCTTCAGGTAACAGTGAGACAATGAAATACGATCCAGGAAGTCCAGTTGGAGTAACAGATTAATGCGTTTAAAGGCTTAGCAGACACCAAAACACAGCACAACAGATTGTGTGGCCACATTCAGGCTGCAGCTGGTCTACCAGAATGATATTGGTTATCTCATTGGGATACTGAATGAGACATTTAACAAAGTTTCTTTTTTATACTGCCACTGTTGTGCAGTGACTGTACTTCCTGTAAGGTAACCATTTGGCTTTCTGGAGAAATTATAAAGACAAAATTAGACATGATGTTTATTTTGGATTTGGGCTGTCATTGAGGTGTAACTTGAATGAAATGTGTTCAGCCTATGGGGGTGAAAATGGCAAAGGACTCTTAATGAGCACGCTCCCTCGTCTGCCACCTGCGTCATTACACCTGGCTTTTAATCTAAATCTGCTGGTAGCCTTTGTCCGTCAGTTGTGTCCGTTGCAGCTCACCACCTACTATGTACTATGTGCTCCAATAGCACGTGGGTTACAGTATATAGCTTGGGATGCAAGGTTCCTCTTTTCTCCATCTACCCACCCCCCTCCTTCTCTCCCTCTCTTACAGCCACCTGGCCTTGCCTCTGAGCCTGCCGGCTGACCAGATGCACCCTGAATAAAGCAAGCCTACAAGGAGAGAGGAGGGGACATAGAGGTTATTATGGGTGATTATTCAGCCAAATCTAGTTTTTGACAACCCATATATTAACCCACAACAAGCTTTTTGTGCTTGCTTGGAAACTGTTAGATATCCCTTTACTGTGGATTTTACCTGCGTCCCTTAAAGGCAGAACAGAACTCTTATCCTTGATAAGATTACAGCTCGAGTTATTCAGTGCTGTTTAAAAGTGTGTATTCAATTGTGCACGAGAAGGGGCAGTACCTTCTCTTAATGAACTGTTTGTGTTTATCCAACAGCATTTGCTTGTTTGTTTACACAGCCAAGTGTATGTGGATTCTCACACATTGATCATGTTCTCTCAATTGTCAGTTGTCTAATTAAAAACAGATTAATGTCTTATTTACCACGGGCTTAGAATGAACTTAGCACCATCCCCTGTACTTTCTAGAAGTAAACTTGTGGAGGGAATAATAGGCAGGAGTGAATGAAGCATGTGGGTTGCCCAGTCTCAGCCAGGCTCCATTATCTTAACCTGCATTGTCTCTACAGCAGCACTTGTGCGCGAGGCATAAATCAGACAGTGATTTAAGTTTAACTCAGTGAAGATGGAGCGCAGAGGATAAGAGAGTAGAAGAGGAGGGAAGAATAACTCATTCATGCTCCTCAAGTGTCCCCCAATAGGTTGGCTGGCAAAGCAGCGCTGAGCCGGGTGCATTAAGGAGCTGAGACAAAAGAGAGCATCAATAAAAGAGCCTGGAAGGGGGGGGGGGGTAGTTAGTATAAAAACATTTTAAAGGGAGATCCCCTCTTATCTTGATGGTGTGTGTGTTTGTGTGTGGGGGGGGGGGGGTTGCAAAGGA
>JAVQJL010022640.1:0-26785 GCA_036024295.1 Nannoperca obscura | reverse complement strand
GAGAGAGAGCAGCAGGGGAAGTCATTATCACTTCCCAACCTCACTCGCCGTCTAATGTATTCAAGGGGAAACAGTTAGATTTGGTCCCTTTGGCAGCCGACCGTAAACAAATTGATTTGAATGGGAGAGATATAAAGAGCTGTTTATAGTGCCCCCCCATTCTGGACGTGTGTGTGCGTGTGTATTGTGAATATACATTTGTGTGACACAGTATGGAAATGCCATTATGCACGCTCACTGTTCGGCCTTAGCTTCTGCCGCAGCTTTGAACTGTATATTTCATGAAGAATAACTGATGCAGCACCTACATTCCCGCCCGTGTGTGTGTGTATTTGTGCAAATTTGTGCACAGCCCCATGTGTTTTTTCTTCTTCGACGTGTTTTTTTTCCTACAGCACCAATGGTGGTCTGCCGTCTGCTGTGGCCTCTTGTTTGAGCGGCAGTGAGCCAGCGTCTGGTTTAATCGAGAGTTCGAAGATTCCCTGCTCTCCTCCCAGATCCGGACTGAGGGGGATTATTGTAATGACTTAAAGGGACGTTTGTGTATGTGTGTGTATGTGTGTGTGTGGGCAGGGGTGTTGTCCCTTGTTGAGTGAAGGTTCAACAGCCTCAAACCCGCTCAGGTAGAAGGGGCTTTACCGGCCAAACATCCGCACAGGGCGCCGCTTGTCCCGATTTGATTTCGGACATATTTGGGGATCCATCAGAAAACTGATGAAAGGAAAATATAGAGCTAATCCTTGCTGAAATTGAGGGTCTTGTGGTACACACACCCACAGGCATGCAGGCGCACACACACATATACATATACAGACACACACCCTGTAGGACATGTGTAACCTAAGTCTGTTGAGATTTCTTTCCTGGTGAGGCCTGGAGGAGTCTAGGAGAGGTTAAAGAAACACTGTGCAGTGTGAAAACACTCGTGAGGTGTGCGGCCTGAAATCTGACACGTACACACACACACACACAAGGCTTTGATTAATTACGTCTGCCTGTGTTTGCCAGTGAAACAGTATTCATTCGGGTTAGGGACCCTCTCTTAATAAAAGGTCAGTGGATAAACAGCTCGGTGAGGCAGCCATTTTGGGGATTAATCCTCGGGTTGGCCTCAGTTACTTCTGAGACGCCGAGGTTCAGAGGTGAGGGTTATGAACTATTACAAGAGAAACACAAAATGGCTGCACACATTTACTGACTAATGAACAGAGCGGATTTGGGATTCAGTCAAGGCTCTGCAGCAGGTTTCAAACTGGGATTTAGGGAAAAGAGTGAGAGGTCACTGGGGGGGATTCAGGAAAATGAGGATTAATTTTAATTCATTATAATTGTATAGATAAAAAAAAATCTGAATGAATAATTTCTGAATCATTAAATCACTGACAGAAAAATACAGGGGGAGAAAGAATCATCTGTAAACTGGTCAAAGTGGGATTTGCAGTTTAAAGGTGATATTTTCTTATTGTCAACAAATTCCATGAAAAGATGCAAAACAATAAATATATCTTAGAGAAGACACAAGGATTGTGTATATATCCACCGCCTACTGAATCCTATTCCTCTGTGCCATAGAGCGCCATTTCTGTCCAAAAAGTATTAAAAACACATCAGTGAGCCCATCTCACATACACTGTCCTGCTTCCATAAATACTCAACATGCATATTCATCCACAGCAGAAAATAGTTCCAAACATTTGCACAATATTCTTCCATTTGAGATACATTTGCTAGAAAATATAGTGCCCAACTGTTTTACAAAATGACTTTGTCTATTTTAAAGATAAAACTATATATGTATAATTTGTTTTAAAAGATAAAATAAAAATGCCTCGTTTATGCTCAACTGTGCATATAAAGCTGTAATTGCTAAAGCATGTGATATGATAACGGCATAGCTAATAATGACTCCTCAGTTGCAGCCACTCTAGCAGGTGTGTGTGTGAGGGTGGGATTGAGAGAGGAGCAGGTCACACACACACACACACACACACACACACACCCCAGGACGGCTGACGCAAATGTTACTCCTCAATTATTCAACTGCTGTAAATGGCAATCTGCACGAAGGCAGTGCTGGAGGAGGAAAGAGCAGAGCCACTAGAATACCACACCGTATACATCACATAGAAATACATGCATGAACTGTATTTTAGCGTTTGTATAATCTTTCACCATGGGGATCAAACAATCACAGCTCAACCATAAACAACATGCAGCAGCACATATTTAAACAGTGACAATAACACTGATGTGCTGCGTCATTAGATTGTCACTTTGTGATTTAAGGAAGCATATTGAACACATTTGGGAAGACACCAGCATCAGCAGATTTCCTGTGTGGACAGCAGTCGTCGCCGGGCGCCCGGTTCTCACATGTTACTGATTCAGAAAGCAATAGGAGAGCGTTTCATATTCCTACCGTATGCATTCTTTTGTTCAACACCACATGTTTATTTAGGATGATAAACAATCAAACCCGGCGACGCTGAGGCATCAACAGATGAATAGCGATGAGGTCAGGGTAAATATTAGTCATGTGCTGATAGCAGAGATGATAAGTGGTTAGAATACAGACACACACACTTTGCCTCGGCAATCTGTAGCTGGGATCACTTTGTGGCTCCGCTGCAGGCCAGCACCGCTTGGAAAGTGTGGCGACAGTGTCAGCAGTGTTTTTGGAATGCTGAAATATTGAGTTTTGAGCAGTAAAATGTTGGCTTCTGAATGTGCTTCATCAATGTTTTCATTCCCAGATTTTTCATCAGTTCAATGCATTTTATATGCTGTTGCTCTGATGAGATTTTGCTTGATTTTGAGGGGGAAAACATCAATAAATGCTGCTGACTTCATTAAAATCTCATAAATTGCATCTGTGATCATCTTCCTGTGACAGCATCGCTTCATAGCATAATCCCATTTATTTTTTTTTGCCAAAAACATGTAATTAATTGCTCACCTTTGTATTGAGAGGACGGAAAGCCATTGCCATAAAGAAGCTGTATCAGGTTTAATTTATAAAGGGATTACGAAAAGGTAAAAAAAATGCCTTTATAAATTATTAACACATTTTTTATTAATGCTTTGTGGATTGGCAATAAGCCATAAATAAGAACAAGCAAAGTGACTTTTAACAACCTGGCCCCCCGAACACAGTTCTTACGAATCATTTGTTATTGATAGAACTGAAAAGAAAAGCTATAGCAGCATTAAAGCATTAAAGAGTAAGGCTGTAGGTATTTAATATTTTTGTTGCCATCATCAGATCCTATGAAAAGACCACAAACACATACGCATTAGTATGCCTATCAATGCTTTCTGACTTTCCTACTCTGGTTTCTGTTGAAGATTGAAAGCAGTTTATAAAAGGGTGTTCATTGTGGGGTTTTTTAAGTGTGAATTTCCTATAAATACCTGGGCACTGTAGTTTCTAGCAAACGTTAGTCAAACTGGAGTTAATAGTGCATTTTGGGGGTATACTTTCGACTGTGGATTAACACACACGTGGTGCTCCAGTGAGTATTTCCACACCAGGATGTGTATGTGGGATTGTTTTCAGAATAAACAGCAGTGCCCATGTGCATGGCAATGAAGGAACATGTCACCCAGTGCAACAGTGTGGCTCGCTGATCTGCTTTTAATAGTTTTTGGGCAACAACGGAGCACAGTGGCAGAGAGAAAAAAGCTTTGTCAGGCTTGTAATGATAGTTGTTGCTCTTTGTGTTTTCATTGGGTTTGTTCACAATAAGAAAAATACAGAATAGCACCAGACGTATCCTTTACTAAATAATTTAAAAGGCCTGAAACATAAAGTATGCCTTAAAGTGGCAGTAAATGATTCAATGACAGCAGTGAAAGCGTACACGATGAGAGGATTTTAAAGAGTGAAAATCCAGGTTGGCTGTAGTAAAGGTGAAAGGTTGCAGTCAGGGTGGGTCCTGCAGCACCTGGTTAACTGGCCTACCATCCCTCTCTTTGTATTTAATACAGCAGTGATGGGATAATCCTGCCACTTCTACACGATAAAGATGTCTGTGTCCTCTGGCCCTTATCACACACACACACATACATGCAGGGACATCTAAGGCCCAGTATGTGTGTTTGAGGTACCAATCTCATAGGAGCAGCTGTAGCCTACAGCCTATATGGAGATGGAGGGGACCCAGTCACCCTGACCTCGTCACCCCGCACACACTGCACAGTTCTTGCAGAACAAGAGGCGAAGGTTGGGGGAGGGCTGCAGTTCACTGGAGCTACTTCAAACAGCTCACTATAGAGACTTAGAGAGCATTATCTGATCTAGGTGTCTGCACACAGAGATGGTGAAATAGCTCTGTCCACCGCTGAGTAGGAGGTGAGAATAAAATAGATGCTTGCTGATGGCTGCTACATGCTTTGTTTTAACTGTGCCATATGGGGCATTTTTAAATATCAATCTAAATTAGATCAATACCAAAATATGATATCAATATATCAGATTCAATTTATTCTGACATTTTAATGACAAATTAAAGAAATAAAACCATGATTTATACGATTTGCCATAATCTATCTCTCAGAATGCTTTTGTGTAATAAAATAAAGATCGCATTTCCCAAAAACTCTCTTCATTCCTGTAGCACAGAAGATCAACTTGGGCCACCTCCTCCTCTGTAGCGTTTGTTTTCTCATCAGCTTAACTAAAGAGAAGAAACACGTGGTAAGTGGTTTTTAAATTTGCTTTTTACACTCTTTCTATCATCGGCTGCTGAGAGAAACTGAACATTTTAGATTTCCACATAAAGCACAGCACCATCTTCCCAGTAATGTTTGTAAAAAGTTTTATTTTTTCTCCTTTTGAAGACTTGTGTGTCAAGACACAAATTGACACATTTGAATATTTCATGTAAAGGCTACTAGTCTCCTCAGCAATGTTTTTTTTCATAGTCATAATGCTGATGTCTCCAAATAAAACTAATGAATTCTTGCTCAACGTTACAAGTAGCAGCTGCAAATAACCCTGAGCAAGTAAGACTGATTTCTGTTTCTCCAAATGAAGACCACATGTCTCTTAAATTCTTTTTTCTTTTTTTCTACTGTAGTACAGAGGATGGCTTTTCACTCCCTCCACTGTTGGCGTTTCACTGTTTCCATCATTTGCTGGGAAGAGAAAAAGAGCAACAACATCTTCCCAGTTTGTATTAACGTTTGTAAAAAGTATTATTTCCTATTGTTTCGCAGGTTTGGCCACAAATGGCACAATGCAATATGTCATATAAAGTCTACAACGCTTCTCAGTCATGATCTGTTTTTGTTATTTATTATCTTATTATTATTATCATCATGATGTTGAACACTGTAACTTCTTGTAATACAACAAGCATAAGCTGTAGGCAAACCTGCTTGTGCTGTTGCAGCTATATTAATGTATGATTTTTGATATACCAAAAAGACCACATTTTACCCAATTTATTAGTAGAATTTAAGTTATACCCATAAAAGAAAGACATTAAATTAAATCCACCATTGTTGCATATGAGTGTATTCAATGATGCAATTAAAAGTTGCTCCGGCACCCCAGGGATCAGTTGAGATTTCAGATGATTGTTCGTGTATCCTGTTGCGGTGATGTGGTGGGGAGAAGCTGATGTTAGCAGCAGGTGCTGGGTAGAGCTGAGTAGAGCTCCAGCTAGTGTGTATCACAGCAGAGCGGTGACTGTTGATTATAAGGCTCTGCAGTAGGGATGCTCATTAATCACCTCTCTACTGATAATCTCATTTAGTGCCGCCAAATTACCTCAGGCTATCACGTGTGTGCGCGTCTGTGTGTGTGTGTGAGTGTAAACATTCACCCCTAATTATGGCCCATTACTCGCAGTCAACCTGTCATACTCGACTCTCTCTTACCCTCGTTCTCACCATCACACCACACACACACACACACACACACACACACACACACACACACACACACACAATATTATTGATCTACAGATTATAGTCTGCCTCCACAGCTGAGGAGGACGCCTGAGATTTAATGACTCTGTAATTACAAACATTAACAGCAGTGGATATCACACCCTGTGTGACACTAAGATGTTCCCAGGTGTTGGTTTGTGCTGCCACCTACCTGTCAGAGTGAAAAGTGACCGAACAAAGAGGTAATTTGCTGATACAGCCTGCAGAGGGCAACGCTGAAGTATAAATGTCTCTGTGAAGACCTTCGATCCTTCTAACACTGTATTTCTACAATGTAAAACTACAGAAATACTGTTCTGATAATACAGAAGTATAAAGTACTAAAATGAAATGTACTCATGATGCAGAATTGCCCTTTTACATTATATTATATATATATATTTACATTGTATTATTATTATTATTATTGATTGACATGATAGCATTTTTCATGTTGTAGCAGATCAAGGTGGAGCTCATTTTAACCGCTTTACATACTGATTGGTAGTTTAAACTATGATAATGCATCATATTTTACAACTCAATGACATGATTTGTAAGTAAAGTCTTAATCTGCAACTAGTAACTGTAACTGTAACTAGTAGCTGTAGCAGTCAAATAATTGTAGTGGAGTAAAGAGTACTATATTTACCACCGAAAAGTAACGTATTAGAAGTAAAAAGTAGTATAAAATGGTAATACTCGAGTTAAGACTGGACTTCAGAATTGTACAACTACAACCTATTGTCTTCACAATTTGTCTCCAATCAGATTTTCTTTTTCCTCATTTAAATGTTTTGGGGATATTCAACTACACAAATAAAAAACATACATATTCTTTATTCATATAAAATATTGTTTTATGAAAACACACACACACATAATCACTCTTGCTTTTGTATTTTAGGTTCAGTAACACTACAGACAAACATAATTTCCTCCCTTGAATTTGTTCAATTAGTCTGTTAAAGGAGCTCAGTTTTCAACAACCAATTAACTTGTTTCATATAATTATGCTTTTATTCTAAGATGTTTGTGTTTATTCTACACATATTTTGTAGTTCTTCTCTTTTTCCATTAAAAAAAACATATATATATATATATTTTTAATAGGTACATAAAGGTACATAAAATGTCCTGGATCACAGTCGTTCTTCAATTCCCCAACCCATCTCAAATCTCACCTTCATTATAATTCTCATTCTGTGTCATCCAGGTCTGCTGAATATCATTATTGACTTCAAAGCAGGAGATAGAGGAGGACTTTAATCAGAAAGTTCCAGCGATAGTGAGGCTCTGTAATCCTGGGGTAGTCTGGTGCATTTGATTCCAGCCAGATGAGTATGGAGATGAAGTCATGTGGGAAGACTTGTGATAAGTGCAGGATGAAGTATGCCTAACGATGGCTGTGTCTGAGATTGTGTTGCGCTTCATCGGTTGTACTTGCATGGACAGGGATGTATTTTAGAGACACCCAGTTCAAGAGGAAGCAAATGTAGCTGC
Organism: Nannoperca obscura; assembly: GCA_036024295.1. NCBI lineage: Eukaryota > Metazoa > Chordata > Actinopteri > Centrarchiformes > Percichthyidae > Nannoperca > Nannoperca obscura. The sequence continues at coordinate 19,348 of JAVQJL010022640.1, read as the reverse complement.
AAAGAATCACACCTTTAATATAAATTGAGAAAAATATGAGGAAAACAAGAAAATAACTGGATTCAAAACCATATATTCTACAGTTTGTGCAAGATGCTAAATGTGACCACCAGGGGGTAATCATGTTACACCCAGTAGGGTTTATACCATAATTTTCAAGGCCAGACAAGGACTACTTCTCTCACCAGAAAGGAACTACTTCTTGCTTTTTAAGGAGGATTCAATAGATGGCAAAATGATTAGACTTCTTAATTAAGGGCATTCAAGCCTGACCTGCAATCCAAGTGTGTAGGTGGCTTGAGAGTGAAAACACACCCAACATGAGTGTTCTCAGCAGTGCTGGGCATCTTATCAGCTGAAGAGAAGCCTTCAAAATAAAGGTGCCCTGACATTAGGAAAAATGCATGCTCAAATAAGGATGTTTGAGTCTTCGTTTTGTTGCGGGGGATGATTGATTCAAGGCCAGCAGCATTCTGGGAGTTCTAAATCGGCTAAAGATCGAAAGGACATTGGAGGGGTTACAGAATAATAGGAAAGAGGGAATAAAGAGACAGGAAAGCTAGAGGGAAAGAAAAAGAGCAAGAAAGGCAGAGACAGAGTGATAGGGTGACAAGTTGTCCTTGCATGGTGAACCGTGTCTACAGCGCGCGTCCATCCCCCTGGCAACTCAGACACAGACCTGATAAAAATGCAACAGGGCATCGTCCTCCCTCCCCTCTCTCAGGTCCTCTTGCACGCCACGTCCCTCCCCCCCTTCTTATCTATTTTTACACTTTACTCTTCAAACACGCACTTGCCCTCCTTCCTCCCTCATCAGACAGCCCCCCCGACTAGCTCACTCTCCCACAGTCTGAGAACAATGCAGTTCTTCTCATCCACGTTTTCCTCTCACCCTCCTCTTGAGGAAATGTGACCCCGGGGGCTTCATGAATGATCTCATTCCTGCTATGCAAACAACATCATGTACACTGATGCACAGAAGCAGCTTTGAAAGTGACTACCTCTCTGTGTGTGCGCATACAACTGTGTGAGTGTATGTCTGCATAATGGAGTGACAAATTGGCCTATTTTGTTCTAATAATAACATATCACAATGATTTTCCACACCCATCTAATTGATTACCATGCCAACATTGGCCTGGCATCCACACAACTTCCTTTGGCTGGCTGAAAATCACATTCGACATGATTATGCTTTACTTGGTTAACCTTTATTTGACCAGAAACCAAGTAGGCCTAAAGACACTAAAAGACTACATAAAAACCCAATCTCCATGTAAGTGATCTTTATTAAAGGTGCTGCTTTAATCCTGAAAGTGTTAAAACTGCTTCATCCCTGGATTATCAACTGCTTCATTAAAAATATTTAACAAAGCCCCACACAGAGCAGAAAACCGCTTCCGCAGGGCTCTCGCTGGGCCAAAACATTCAAGCATGTTCCACTTTCCACCACACCCCAATCAGTGATGTCACAGTGGGAGCTTTCCATCAGCTGTCAGAGCCAAAACACCTGCTGTGACATCACTGATTGGCGTTAGGCCAGAAGCACAACATGCTCTAAAGTTTCAATCCAAAGAAAGTTTTATACTGTATGTGTTTAAGTGTTGATTTATCCTTTACAGCTGCACCAATAGATATTTTTATTATGTTTTCACAGTGTATAATATTGTATTTATGCAAAGGTGTCACTCATAGTGACAAACCCATTGAGATTTATCAGATGATTTTGGTTATGGTTCCCTCTCACTGATCTCATCAACAGCAGGCTGCTGTTTTTAGCAAAACCGCTCTGAAAAACACAATGTACACTACCTGCTCAGCACCACACGGCAAACAACATCAGTGACTAGTTGGTAAACAAAGTGGAGCATCTAGCAAGTTAACAACCAAGATATATTTCTCAGGAGTTGTGAAAACAAAACTAACCTAAAGGGAAGTCGCCACAGACCTGCTAATGTCGCTCCATATCTGCTGGCTGTGTTAATAGGCAATGCTTGCTAACATGAGAGCCCCCAAGTGACCAAAGAAAAGATTCATGCAGCTTTAAGTGTATGTTAAATCACAATGGGAATTATAACAAAAAATCTAAACTTTTTTATTCAAATGTGTAAACCAGTGCAACATCTATTTGCGAAAGATAAGTCACATTAATTTGATTTGATACATTTGGCATTAAAAATACAAATATCACGATATGGAAAAGTTGAAATTTAAAGCTAAAAAGGTGAGTCGATGTAGTTTTTATGGGGAAAGAAACAACAAATCTGCATTTAGAAAAGTCAGTTTTGAAATACTGCTGTCTTTGGTGATTTGAGACCTCCAGCAATCTGTGACCTGATGATGGCACACTAGAATATTGTGGTTGTCAGTTTTCATATCCAGAAAGGAGAGATTTACACTCATTAATTGGCTTAAATCCTGACAAAATCAGTATGTGGGCAGTTAATGGGAAGCTCACTAATCAACAAATATGGGGAAGTTCCATTCATGGAGACACTAACTCAGCTGACAAAGGTGATCTGCACCTTGCAGACGTGAGTGTGTTTAGCTGAAGTCATTGAGGAAGTATTTTTAGCCAGCTTGCCTGGTTCATGAGTATAAAATGCTGTAATTATCTTTGCGGACATCGATCCTAGCTGTACAAATCGCCATCATTTCCTTTGCCAGCGTTAATGCAGCTAATCTGTTATGATACAGGAATGGCAGAGGGGGAATGGGAGGGCAAAACAGAGTGCATGTCTGCATTAACCCATTCTTTTTGTCAGGTACACTTGCTTGAGCTAATGTTCTCATGCTACAGTATATGGTGGGTGAGAGTACACCGGATTGAGTGAAAACCTAATGGGATACTGAGACCTCGGTACATGCAGCGGCTTTACCACCTATCTAGTGGCTGTCTGACTCTTTCGCCCTTGTCCTCGCCATGAATAAATTGCCTTGCAATGTCTTGTGGTCCACAGAGAGCAGAGTAACATTCATTATGTACTCGCTGCAGGGTAAGTCATCAAGGTTCGAGGACCAAGGCTCAGATTTGTAGCAAGAACTGTAGAAGAAGAGTTTTACATGCACAGTGTACAGCGCTGGAAGTGTTCGCCCTCCTCTCTCTCCTCCCATTCCTGTTCCATCCCCTCTCTTCAAGTCTCGTGTTTATCTTCACTTCTTCACCAGTCCCTTTCATCTTGTCTTCCATGCCGCCGCCACCACCACCTCCTTCTCTTCGCCTGCTCTTCTTTTCCTCCTTCCCCTCCCACCCCCACTCTCCTCCTTTGGTTTCTCTTCCCAGACAGACCAGAGACAGAAAGAGAGATCCCCCAGACACATTAGATCAATGGCGATGATAGGAGGCTCCGAGAGCCAGGAAAGGAAATTACACGGCTGTGCTCACCGCCAGCAGATTTCTTATTTCCAAAAGCCTCTCATTGCAGCCTCTCATCTTGATTTCTAGAGCTCTGATAAGTTCCACGGAGGCCGACTTAAAAGGAGAGCCTGGTTGGTAAAGTGATGGCATCTCTCTCTTTCTCATTCTCTCCTTTGCTTTGTGTGAGCAATATCCACTTAATAAAGCCTTTACTGCTGTCCTCAGCAGACTATTATGAAGCCCAAATATAAGTCGTGCTGTAAAGCTGCCAGGATAATGTTCAGAGTGAATGGGACTGCCTTTGTTTTGTGCAGAAGCAACCATACTGTCCCCACCATGCACTTGTGTGACCTCTGGACAGGATGCGTGTATGTGTGTGTGTGTGTGTGTGTGTGTGTGTGTCCTGTGTGCTGGATGAATGACAGAAGAGAGCATCTGTCATAGAAACACACTCGAGACAACTCATACATTATTCATTAAATGGCGGCAGGAGGTGTGTGCATACATACTGTGTGTGTGTGTGTGTGTGTGTGTGTTTTTTCATGACTCGCGTTCAAGTGAAATGTGAGCTAGAGACCAATGAATGAGGTGACATAATTGACATGAAAACAAAAGAGGAACAATCATCATAAGAAGATAACAGCACTACAAATAATTTTCTTGATAAAAGCAGTTGCGTTAAACGTTAAACAGGGACATCTAGTGAGCCGTACTGAGCAGATAATTCTAACACAAAACCATCTGAAAAGTAAAGTGAGAAAGCTGTTTGACACCTGAGATGGGAAAATTCTCGATTAATGTAAGGCGGTTTGCTGACTGCCTTACTGTAACGTTAGCTTGCCACTCAAGTGAGGGAGCGGCACCGCAAACTAACAGAACAACTTCAGATTTTACAAGGTAGTTTAGTATTAGGTTATGTTTTTATTCATTTAAACAAATTACATGTTAATTCACTTTATATGTATGCATGTTAATGTTTTTGCTTTTCTTTATAAGTATGGTTTTACACTTTCCCTGTACCTCTGAACCCAGCTGTACGAATCAAGAGACAAGCAGAGTAGGTAAAAGATCACGTTTGATTCATAGTCAAAAACAGGCATAACTTAAAACCAGGCAGGCAAATTGAAACAGGCAAACTTATTGGAAAAGGGTCATGCGGAGAGGTGGGGGTTCATGGGTCAGTCAGACTGAACAAAAGGCTGGAAAACAAAGACATCAGCACAATAGACAATCTGGCAGGAAGTGAGTGAGAATGGGCCAGTATATATACTGGAGAGTTGATGAGGGAAAGTGGGAACAGGTGAGAAGGTGGGCGGGGGAAAGGGGAAAGGGGAAAGAGGTTACTGCAAAGCAGGAGGGAGTGGCTGGATCTGAAATGACAGAGTGGCAGAGTAGGGTTTGTAGAGTTAGTATACTTAGGGAAAAAACAACAGACAAGAGAATGAATGACTAAGGCTGTTTTCGAAACCGCCTGCAACACACTACAGACAAACGCAGCATGCGGTATCTACTACATACAGTCGCATACTACATACTTCTGATGAACGCAGTATGTGACTGTGAAATCGACTTATTTTGCAGTATGCTGGGCCGGTCCCTACAGAACCTAGTTTGTTGCATTTTGGGATGCAGTAGGCGATGCAGAATGGTCCAATTCATACTGGAGATTTTTTCTCAATCAGTACGACATCCGGGTATTTCTGGCATGCTGCAGATATTACTTTTGTTTGCATAATGCATACTACGAGCTACATTTTGGCCAAATCAGTACATACTGCTAGTATAGTAGGTGGTTTCGAAAACAACCTAGGAGTTCAGGAGTTGGCTGGAGTTGTGGCATTCACACAAATGTACACAAAACATTTTTCACATTGGAAAATTGGCTTCATACCTAAGGAAATCTTCTCAAATTGTATTTTTTAGGATGCAAAGTTCGATAACAGAGCTCCATGAAACTGATAAATACTCTGGATAAAAAAACACAGTTCTATTATAATTTGTACTTTATGAGATGTAATATGTGTTAATGTTTTCCAGTTTTACTCTTCTTGTAGAAGCAGTATGATACAAAGTCCATTATCCACTTCAGTGCATTTTGATGCTAACAGGTATGGATGTGTGATGCATCCATGCCGTCTTTAACCGTCTGTCCGGTCCCTTTCTTCTTTTCCCCGGAGACATGCACTCCTTCCTCAGGATTCATGCATCGTGCAGGGGGTCATGACGACATTGTCACACCGACCCTTAACCCCATCCTGTCACTGAACACATCTCTCCTTCTACAATCTAGCAGAGCTGTTGGCTCCATCCCCCACTTCCCTTCAGCTTTCAACCAGTTACTGCCTCTGAAGGCTGGCTGTCCAATTAAACCTTCTCATCTGTTTAATTGAATCTCTTTTTATTTTACTGGGAAATATATCATTAAGTCCTGTGTTTCTTTTGTCACAAAGTCCAGTTCAACTTCTTAACTGACGTAATTTTGTATAATTTCTTTGTGTTAAAGTTGCCTTTACATGGAACAGTGGCTGTTTTTGAACCCCCCCGCTACATATTACAGACGAACGCAGTAGCTCTGAAATCAAAAAGTAATAACTGTAGCCTCGTCCCAATTTCTGCTTGCACATAATTATGTTAGGACTTCTATTTCTGTTCCTCCCTGTCAACCACTGATGCGGTAGTGTTGCTGTCCGCTACTGGCAACTGTGTAAATAAAGTTGGAAAAAAAATCAATGGGTTAGTAGACAAGGTAGACTGGTCTAATGCATACTAGGGATTTTCTCAGAATCAGTACGACATCTGGGTATTTCTGGCATACTGCAGTTTTCACTTTTGTTTGCATACTACGTGCTACATTTTGGCCAAATCAGTACGTACTGATACTTACTATACTGGTACCTACGTACCTACTATACGTAGGTGGTTTTGAAAACAGCCAATGTGAGTTGTCCACTAATTCAGTGCTTCCTCTAGGTTGAAAAATAATCTGTATATTATCTGCAGCTGAATTATAGACACAGTTACCAGTAAACATATACACATCTATACAGATACATCTATAAATCTTTGAGCTGACATTGATTCAGTTTGATTGATAGAATTACAATTAGATTCATCAGCTTCAATACAATTTCTAAGATGCAGATTATTAACTGATTATCTTTCATTAAGGTAACAGGTTCATGGGGTGCCTTCCATGTGTTTAAAATAATTCTGTTTTCTGGGGGGGCTTGCCACTAGTAATCAAATAATCTGTTACTATTGGGTTTCATAATCAATTCTTGCCAGTCCATTACACCATGTAAGATGTGAGGTCAGGAAGAGGAAGCTTGTGTCTGTCTGGGATGAGTGAAAACATAACAGGGATTTCCATGAAAAAAAAAAAGGGAAAATGCCTCCATATTCCCTGATGTCATTCGGTGGGGGCTAAGCTGTTAATTGAATTTGATGGCACATCTGCTGCCTGATGAAATGACATAAGACTCCACAGCCTACTGCCTGGTGCCCTCATACTCTATCTGTGCTCCGTCTCATTTGACCTCATCTTTTTTCTCTCTATGTATCTATCACTCTGTCAAGACATGGAAACATAATGTGTGGTATGATGGATGACAGAGCAGACAATCACACAAACCAGTATGACCCAGGTATGAACTGTGGGTAATTTACAGCTGCTTATAGAATGGATGTAATGTAAAACACCCCCTGGCACTCTTGGCTGACAGTGACAGTGAGCAGCTGGTTGCATTTTCAAATATACAAAGACATGTGCTGTACACAAAGTCATTCACTTATTCACTGTAGTGTGTCAGATGAGGAAATCAAAACACAATTTGGGACTTTATCATGTAATATCTGTCATCATGAAATCTAAACATAGCGTCATTTTTAATGATACAATTTGATAAATTACTTTGTAGCCTTAACTACATTAAGTGTAGACTGTAATGTAGCTTGTTAGCTGACGGCATCTGGTCATCTTAAATCGTACACTGGCTAACGCATCAAGTTGAGGACTAGACTCGAACTGGGACATTAGAACTAGCTAGCAGTCGTATGCTAACATTAACACTGTGGCTTTGCTACGCTTATGTTTGCTAACAAAGTTAAAAACAGAATACTGGTAAACACATTTATAAGATACCCAGATGCATTGCCTTTACATGATGCTACCAGCCAGGATTATGAGAAAGAATCGTTAAGATCACAGACAATGCTAGGGCGTTATTTCTGGAGTTGAATCTGGAAAGTATTGGAACAGAATACAGTGGGAATTTTAGGAGAAGTAAGAATATGTAGTCACTTTATAGTAATGTCAGATAATATTTGTTTATGTCAATCAGTTGTTTCAGCCATGAGTAGAGACCAGCCTTTTCCAGCCTTTTATGCAGTTCTGAGCTAAAAGAAAAACATAAAGTACAGAAAATCATTTTTAGGTCATAAATGTGCTCTTGCATATTCAATTTGGAGTCTGCAAAACTGTAGATTTCAGTTGTATCCCATGCTGTGTCAGAAGCTTTTTCTATGACGGGTATAAGATTCTGTGCCAAACATTGAGTGCTTACAATTAATGCGATTTGAACATTTTGTCAACGACAGAGAACAAGCTACCTGCAGTTTCAGTGTAGCAATATTGACATCAGTATCAGCCTTCAAAAACCCACGTAAGATGAGGGATAGCAGCCTGCCCGTCTGTTTGGAAGGAACGACATAAGGGAGGTCAAAGGCACTGGCACAGGGGAAAATCCGAAGATAGTGGGGGGAGATGAATGAGGAGAGATCGAGATAGAGAGCAAGCAGCAAAGAGACAGAGAGATGTGGGCGCTTTGCCGTGGTTCAGCGAGTATTGATCTGGTGTCAGGTGCTACAAGATGGATCATGAACCCTCCTTCTGTCTTCTCCTCCGCCTTCCCCCATGTCTACTCCTTCTCCCACCTCCTTCCTTCCTCAGTCCCCCATTCATTTGAGTGCTCTTTACCCAGCTCTGGCTGTCAGTAGTGCTCTCATCCCTTCTCTCTTCGAGTCCCTGAACATCTCTCCATCTTTGTCCATTTAGACAATGATGAAGAGATGTTCCATCCTGGCCTCATCATATCTGCCTTTTTTATTTTTTTGTTATCATGGAAAAATATGGAAAGACAAATGCACTGCACACACACACACACACACACACACACACACACACACACGTATATACATACTGTCTGTCTGATGTCCAAATGAAAGAGGACAAAAGAAAAGAAACATCAGGCCCTTTATTGTCTCATTCTCTCAAAATCTCATTTTGTGGTTGCCGTGGTAACCATAGGCACCTAGAGTCAGAAAATACAATTGTTTAAATTGCTTGTTCACAACACTGCCTCATTGTGGTTAAATTCCCATCTACCTCCCTGTGTTTTTCTCTCTCTCTGTTTCATTAACTGTGTCTCTCACCCTACCTCATGTTCATCATGCTTATGACACAATTATGTCCTTCCGTCTTCTCCCTGTCCTTCTCCCCCCAATCTCATTTTCTCAAGACACGAAGCAACATATGACACTGGTCGTGCAGCCGGGGCTTGCACTAACTATCGACTGGCCACAGGACAGGGAATCTCCTTAGAGGATGCTGACTGGCTGCAGCCCTGTCAATCCCAGCACCCTCTCTGCACTCACTCTTAAGGCCACAACTGAACACTAAAGGAGACGAATGAACCTGCAGTAAAAGAGAGGGTGAGATGTGAGCCTCACAAGCAGAGACAAAGTCAGAAAACAAATGGTTACAAAATTAAAGAGAAGATGAAAATAAAAGAGGCACTGATGTGAGTTTTTTCTTACTACAGAGCTTTGGAATTGTGTCTGAAATTCACAGCTGTATATAACATATCAAACCAATCACTGAATTTCTGATATTCGCAAATGCACACACAGCCCCCCTTAGTAACTGCTATTGTCAAGCGTTCTGTTCTCTAACAGCACATATGCAGTTCACATTGATAACAGAGGACAGGTAGAGTAAAGCAGACGGCCACTGACTTTGCATACTAAAATGACAGCTGTCAAATTTGTAGCTAGCTAGCTAGTTAAGCTAACACGTGCTAGCATCAAGAGTAGGTTGAAAACATCACCTCCAGCTGACCTTTTAATATTTCAAGCAAACTCGTTTTAAAACAAGGACACAGTAAAATTGTTCCTAAATATTCACTTGATGGTTACCTCCATGATATTATGTTTACAGACTAATAGGCAAATGTCTCTCTCTCTCTCTCTCTCTCTCTCTCTCTTCTGATTATGGGTTCTAATATATATATATATATATCTACTCTCTCACTTATCCAACCAGATTTTGCCACGATCTCCATCAGCCATCATCATAATACTGTTTCAGTGCGGCATCATTGCGACCCTCCTCCGACCCGTTCATCGCCAGTTCACCTTCACATTCAGTGTCCGGGTCAAGCTTTTCAGAAATGGTTTGGGGGAGGGGGGGTGGATGATGACGCCACTCTCCAAACTCTTTGCATACCAACTACCACTCGTCCTACAGTCCCATACACACCACTTCAGCATGTGGAGAAATACAAAGCTTAACAAATTAAGCTAGTAGGCCTATTGGATAATAGCTGTTTGGTGGAGGGGATTAGCAAACGATCAACTCATATGCATATGTATACAAACACTGATAAACTATAACTCTGCTGTTATGGGATGTTTTGAATCTGCACTTGTCTGTATGTGCTTATCCTGGGGGGAGGTGTTCATTTAACCTTCAAGAGATCTGCAAAGTCAGAGTGACAGAAAAAGAAAGAAAGAAAGAAAGGGAGGGTGGTGCGGAGATGAGGCAAAGAACACACACACACACACACACACACACACACACACACATATATAAACAGGTAATCGGCAAAGTCAAAGCGCAGGCCCTGGGCAAACATGTCCTGCAGTGGGCTGAGAGCTACCAAGGAGGCCGGCTCAGCTCCAGATGACATGGGGAGATGGATGTAGAGATCTAAAAAAGGAAAGGAAAGATGTGAGTCTCTGCAGTTCAGTTCTGCCTACACGACAGACTGCTCTGCATGGCTGCATGTAAAACAGGAGGACAGAGAGGAGAAAGGAGAGGATGAAGAGTAGGGAGGTGGTGTGCTGTGCCTTGTAATGTTTTTACAGCCCCTGTGTCTTCTGGATTTTAAGACATGTGGGCAGCATCTGTGTGTGTCTGTCTGTGTGCGTGTGTGTGTATTCCTCATTTTCTGTTGTGTGTTTGGTTGACGTTCATCAATTTGCGTGTTGTTTTCTGTCAAAAGTGTCATAATTAAATATGCTGTCTCACAGTGGCGTCAGGAGGAAACAAACTAAGCACAATATACTAAATAAAATGCATCAGCCAAGTTGAGTGTGCCCTTGACTCTGTTCATTCATTCACCTCATTCAACATTAAAACATTTCAAAGCTGCACTGATCAATATTTTTATATTAACAGGGGATCAAATAACTGCGCATTATGTGAAAAAGGTCCGCTTGTAATAATGAACCCACAAAGAATTATCATTCTCACCTTCATGGAGCATTTTAGCATCTTTCAGCTTATTGTCTTGATTATTGTTTGGTGCAATCCCACTGCTCTCATCCACCTTGTTTTCTGCAGCAGCAGGCAGCTGTTTTCAGCAAGAAAGCTTTGATAAACCCATTGTACATTACCTGCCCAGCATAGGGAAGTACGTAGCAGCTAAAGAGACAGATATTTTGGTAGGTGGAACAAAACAGAGCTAAAAGGAGAGTATTAATATTGGACTTACATTTGTCCGGTGGCCAGAAACAGAACTCGTCTTGTGACTGGATGTTTAATAAGCCACTGCTTCCAATTTTATAGGGTGATAATAAAACATCTGTATTCATGTTGCCATATTTGTACTGCCCTAAACAACATATTGGCAGTGACTTTTCATGTACTTTTTAAATCTGGTCATGTCATCTGTCTGAAACCAAAATAAGATTGAATGATGAGCAAGTCATTCTGTGTCCAATTCACTAGCAAGGAACACACCCTCCATATGATACGTTTAAAGATTTGTTGAACAGAGGTACATGAATGTTTGAATATTGCTGATGGTTTGGGGAAGCTTTGTGGGGACGTCTGCTGTGGCACTCGGGTACGACAAACCCCCCAAAAGCCTCCCATAACTGGAGAAGAGATCTGACCAGATGTAACAGTGATATGCTTGCGAGGACCCGCGGCCCATGATTTAAATTAAGTGGGAGACTGAGGTATCGTATTAAAAAAAAACAAAAAAAACGACAGACAGAGCGGCATCCCAGTGCCGGACTCCGCAGCCGGTGCTAGCTGCTGTGGTCAGTGGTCGGCCCGGGACGCCGGCATCCCGGTGTCGGCGTTCCGGCCAGTGCTAGCTGCTGTTGTCGGTGGAGGTTGGTAGCTGGGACCCTGGCATCCCGGTGCCAGACGTCTCGGCCGGTTCTAGCTGACTGTCGTCGTTGGTCGGCCCTTGTCGCGGCCCTTGTGCTAGCTGCTGTGGTCGGTGGACTGCCGAGAACGCCGGCATCCCGGTGCTAGCGTCCTCGCCGGTGCTAGCTGCTTTGGTTGCTGGAGGTTGGTAGCCGCTAGCAGCTGCCATGCGCAGTAATCGAGAGCGAACGAGGGCCGGTTACGTAGGGTATTTATACGGAAATGGCGTAGTGACGTGGTTGACGTAATGGGGGTGTGTTCCTGCTCCCGAAATTCCACTAAATAGCAACAAAAAATGCTGAGAAGATTAGTAGCTAATGCTTTATTTTAGATTATTTTAAAATGTCATCAATAAAAACTCACAAAACATCAAAACCTATTGCATTCACTGGACAAAATGAGTGTGTGTCTGCATGTGGTGTTGAAATGTTTGGTGTTTGCATGGATTGTGCCTGTATAGTGCATGTGTGTTTTTGTTTTGTTTGTCAGTGATCATTGCAGCCATACACACACAGGTAGTTGTGTTTGTGCCTAGGGTTCAGACAGAAAGTCTAAACTGTGCTTAAGCTTTCTGGGATTAACGTGATGAGAGTCAACACGTTTAAATAAAACAAAGCATTCCGTGTAGACGTGGAGAAGTTCAGTTTTAAGCAAAATGACGCACACTGGCAGAGTCATATGTACTGTGTGAGCACATGGTGTCACATCCTTCGTATGGTCATTCTGTATGTGTCACATGTTATGCAATAATTCTGTTCACGACATCACACATAAGAATTTGTATGATTTTAACATTTGCATGATTTCACAACACAAAGCAGGCGTTTGGTTTGCTTACAGTCTTTCCTACTTATTTTCTTATTTCAAATAGAAAATAGCTTTTGTTATCAGTTGAAAAAGTCCCCACAGTGATCCATTCACTGAAGGCAATTTTGCAAAAGAAAGCAAAATCCTCTGCTATCTGCTTTGTTGCATTTGTCTCTGTTACACCTAATCATTCTCATCCATCTTCCTGATGCTAGGACAGGAAATTAATTATGAGGCCAACTTCCTGTTTAATGAATCCACAGATGCACACACACACACACACACACACACACACACACGCATCAGGACCGAGCATGGGACAAAATCATGACAGGCGTCCACGTGCTTAGAACATTAACGCATGGTACACTGCATACACGCTGCTTTGTGATGAAGCTGTTATATGCAACAGGAAGGCACGGGGTGGAGGATGTGTTGGGGCACATGGGCTGACACATGGAGAGACAAGACAGGCCAAAAGCAAGACAGCAGACATATGCACACAAAAAGAAAGGAGGAGAAAGACAGAGTCTTACATAATGACACATCAAACTATGAATATATATATATATATATATATGTGTGTGTGTGTGTGTGTGTGTGTGTGTGTGTGTTTAGTGTTTTCTATGAATAATGCACTGTGTGTGTCTTTGTAAGTTTGTGTGTGTTTTGTGAGTGGATGAATGTACTTCTGAGTGGCGTCCCCTTGAGTTGGTGGATGTTTGCGTGTGTGTGTGTAACAGAGATCAAACAAGCCAAGACAGACACGGGCAAGGCAGGGTTTTTAGGATTTGCTTTGAACTGGTGAAGAAAGGGAGAGCGAGCTAGAAAAGGAGGAAGAGGAAGATAGAGGGAGAGGAAAACGCGAGCGGTAAATCAAAGAGTCGGCCTTCACTTTCCATGTTTCATTTTCCCTGACTGTGATCTCTCTCTTCACTTGTTCAAACTCCTCCACATCATGGGTGATGAAGACTTCCTCATTACGGGGTCAAACATCATACATCTCCAGGATATTTCAACTTATTGAGGTTTGTAATTGGAGCTGCTCCACGTGCACTGTGTTTCCATCAATAAATAACCACACCACATTTTGTGATTGTGGCTTATCTGCATAAAGATAACACTGAAAGAAACAGCCTCCAGGAACATATGCCTATAAACACAAGCCAAACATCTCATAATTAGAGCTCAAGTGAACTGAGGCTGACTTTGTTTTCTTTGCTGTTCCAAATAAAATTTGCATTAATAAGATTATGTTTATTAAAGCCTCTATTTCAATCTTAACTCGTTTAACTGTAAAACTGGAACTGGGTCAAACATTCACAGACTGACACATAAAATTGGCCATGAATAAAATCAGGCATCCAGAGGATATTCATGTTTGTAGTATTTTCGCTGTATGGGGCCTCTGCCAGCACAACTAAATGACTTGTGAAGCCTAAACCAAATGCTTTGATTCTGCCACTAAGCAACAGTCAGGCAAACTATGAGGCATCATAAAATAAGATTTTGTTTGCAAGTCAAGTAAAGGCAAAAAGAGAAAATTGGTGAACAAGAAGATTTGAGTATTGTTGTAACAGCTGGTGATTTACTTACTACAGTTTGGAGTGAGGCCAATAATAATATGTCTCTATGTGTCAGCAGACTTATAGCCTTTCAATATCACAGCAAAAACACCAGCATATCAGAATGTTTCTGTCCTCTCACACCCAGTTTAAGAACTTCAACAATGTCTTCCCTGATGTTAACACACTGTGTGCTCCTCCACTGTAAATATGGCCACACAGAAGAATAATGATGTTGTGTTGCACCCTTGGGTTACGATTACACCAAAGTAAACACACTTATGCAACATCTCCCTCTGCATTTACATATTTTGGCTGTGCATCACTTTATCTCTACTTACTACAGAGGATTTAGATAGAGCCAACCTCCACTGCTGAGTGACAATGAATGGTTCCAGGTTTATTTTCATTCATGAGAACAGGTTTACATACTGAAAGATGTGTTGTTGTTGTCAGATGGAACAGTAATGCTATTATCTGTATTAATTCAGTCACCACTGCAAATAACCAAACAGACGTGACATTATCACACAGGATATGACAATGTCACAAGTTATTGGTTCCTGGAGTGAATTCCTACTTTCCTGTACTGCATATAAGGCTCACAACTCAACACTTCCTGTAGATATTTCACAATTAAAGCCTTGTAGGAAAGTTTTTCATTTGAAACAAACGGAGGAAGTGTTGACTTTATATTAACAACAAAGGGCAGCAATAGAAACACATGGAAACGGAACAGGCTTCATACTAAATTATAATCAAATTACATCATAAAACAGTAGCATTAGAAACAATGGCCTGCCACTAATAGCAGTCAAATAATGCTTCTCTCTCCAGTAGATGTAAATAAAGGCCCAAACAACTATTTAAGCTTATACCTCTGCTGCATGGCAAAACCTCAAACTTTGCAAACGTTGACAAACATTTCATCACAGAAACTTCCCAGTTTGCTTAAAAACATATCCATTGTCAACACTTACTGTGTGTTAAATATGTAACTATATAATACTCAGTTGTGTAGTCTATAAAAAATATAATAAAATAAATGTGATGCAGGCTGCTGCGGTAACAAATCTAATATGAATATGAAATAGGAAATGATCTAAAATGAAATTAATTAAGATGATGATCCCAACCCATCACAAACAAACATTCACACATATGCACAGAAAGATCGCTCACACAAACACACATAGATATGAAGGAGCACACATGCTCTACCCACACATGTGATAACAGATGTACAAAAATGCACACAAGAGATGAGCGATGCTCGTCCATCTGGACAGCAGACTGCTGTGTGTCATAACAGTCACAGGAGGAGGATGTGGACACAGAGAGACAAAACTACAATGAAACAGGAGAAGACAAAAGGAAAGAGGCTAACAGAGCTCGATGTGAGACAGTGTGTCTTGGGGTGAGTAGTCTTCTCGCAAAGGCATATTTTAATCTCTCAGCTCGGTCCACACAGCAGGCGCAAAGCACGCTCTCAGCTTGATTTTTATTTTTAAATGTTTTTCTTCCATTTGTTTTGTCTGTTCTTGTTCTATCACATTTTTACTGCTGACCCCCCTCGTTTCCATGCTCTCAGATGCTTTGGCCACGCTGAACGTGAAGAAAATGTTTCCCTCTGTCTCTCTCGCTCCACTGTGCTGAAAAATAGAAAGAAATAGACATCAGGATCGCTCTGCTCTCTCATCGTTCAACTTTTACGCTCACTGAAGGCTACTTTTCAAGGTCTCGCAGTATGAGGTGTTTTTATAGACTGTAATCATGAGCAAGTGAAAGCTTTAGCTCCTCTACCTGCTCTCTTAAAATGGGGACAAAGGAAAACAGTCCCAGTGTGACCTTTATTTGCCCCTTCAATAGAAGTGTGGATTGCAGATAGGGGCATATTTCACGGTACATGAGCACACAAACCAAACACAGACACAGACACACGCTGGGTTTGCTCACAGTAGGAGAGCTGGTGGTCCAATACATCCAGCTGAGGAAGTCACCCCACCACCATATGTCACACCCACCGTACGCCCCCAATCCCAGATCCCCATTACTCACCCAACATTTCCCTTCCTCACCTGGCACCACCTTTAAAACCAAACCATCCTCGTCCCCCATACACCAAAAGAGAAAACTATTCACTGACGTGATGACATCAACTCTGTGCAACCTGACACTGCACTGCACCATGACTACTCTGTGCAAAAGTAACCCGAGCGGCCACTGTCTGCAACACTGACACCTAAAACGAGAGTTGACCTATGACTAAACTGCCCATTCCACTCATTGTTGGTGGGGAGAAGACCAGAAATACAGTGTCTGACTCAAGTGCTCTGACTTCGCTTAAATTTAGCAAAAGTAAAAAGGTTCATATGTGATTAACTAACTATGAGTACTATTGAAACCAAATGCCACTTGAGAGTGGCTTGTAATTTGGATGTTCTTGGCTTTTGCTTTTGTTAGTAGCAAATGTATAAATAAATAAATAAAGAGTTTAAATTGTAAGATGTAGTATTTTATCTAAAACATCCTGAATATGTACTGTAATTAATATTACAGTTACTAAAAGTTTTAGAGCTCATCGTTACTGTTACAATAAAAACTAAAAGAAAACAATGAAAAACAATCCTAGTGATTTGAAGAACGCGTATGGAAAGGGTTCAGCGGGCTAACTGGATGAAGTGTGGTGGAGTGTGGCACTGATGGGGCTGAAGTGAGCATTTAGAAGAAGAGGACAAAGTGGAGCCGGAGTGTCGTACTTGCTTTCTTCTCTCTTTTGTCCCATTTATGACCATAATTCATTGCAGCATCACTATGGAAACTGAAAGGCCATAATCAGTGAGTTAAGTGCTGCCTGAAAAAAAAAGACAATAATGAAAGTAAAGGCTGAAAAGAAAACACTGTTGACTTTGGTTGGAGATAGGGAATGAAGAAAAAAATACAAGCGATGATTTTGTATTGTTCGTAGTGAAAGAGTACAATTTAGGATCCTTGATAATTTGAGAGTTATTATCCTGGAGACAATAAACAAGAGGCAATCAGTCATCCCTAATGAGGATGTGATTGGGAGCATTTTAGTGAATAAACGCTAAAGCAGCTTTGCAAAGACTTAAATGTCTTTTTATTGGCTGGGGTGATTTTAACAGCATCAGGGCCACTTTGTGTCCAGCTTTTACAGCGATCTGTGTGTTGTAGTAAAACCAGCAATAAGACACACACACACACACACACACACATTTAAAAACTGCGGTGCACTCACACTTTCAGATGGGAGGAGGCTGGCTGCACATCATGGGGTGTGAGGAGGAGGGTGTTTTAGGGTGATGAGGCATAAAATCATGTTGAATAAATGCATTATTTTGGCTAATCTTTCAGATTAGGTTATCTGTTATAGGTTAAATGTAAACAAAGACAAATAACGGTATTTGCATATGAACAGATGCTGTGAACTGATACGAACAGTAACTGGAACTGTCATTTTTATCCCCCTTGTCACAGAATAGACACAGTTTGCCCATCATAAGTCGATATCGAAAGACGCAAACATCTTACACACACTGCTACAATTATCTGAACTCACTTTTTACATAAGTGGCATCATAGTCATCAGATTCATATTTTGTTTCAGTGGTAAAAGTAATCCAGTGATTGTTGTTGCGTTTAAGCAAACAGCAACTGACTGACGCTATGACTCCCCATGATGCAGATTTGCCTAAAAACAAACAAGTAGGCTCGAGGCTAGGCATGAGGTTTTTAACTTTGATATTCACGTATTTAGCGGGGTAAAACTTTTCATCTGTTTTTACCAGAGCATTGCAGTGATGATTACCGTGTAATTTTAACCTCTTGATTTGACATTGAAGCACTGAACTTGACAGTAGACGGGACGTGAGGAGCTGGAATTTGTGATCTTCTTGAAAGTGTAGATTTTCATTGAGCTATTATGGAGTGTTTTTGGCCACGCTAGCGGGATGGTGGGTCTGTGAGTCGATCTGCTACTTTGGTCCAGACTGATGTATCTCAGTAACTATTGGAGGGATTTCCCTAACATCATGTTCCCATCAGGATGAACTGTAATAACTCTGGTCATCCTTTAACTCTTCATATAGTACCATCTTCTGGTCAAAATGTACATTTGTCCAATACTGTGGTTTATGACAATGACTAAATATTTGAAAAAGTAATGACATTCAGCTAGTCTTTGTGGTTGAGGCTAATTAGCAGTTAAGCTGCTAAATTAAAATAGTGATCATGGTAAAGATTACACCTGATTAGCATCAGCATGTTAGCCTTGTTACTGTGAGCATGTTAGCATGCTGATATTTGCATTTAGTTCAAAGCAAACCGTGCCTAAGTACAGCCTCACAGAGCTGATAGCATAGACTCCTCTTGATCAATACTTCTCTCATTTTTTCACATACATTTCAGACCAACATTAGATTCATTTGGCTCTTTTTGGATTATAGAGATTATAGTCACACAATTATATATTATATATATATATATTATATTGTTGCTATTTAGCGGATTTCGGGAGCAGGAACACACCCCCATTACGTCATCCACGCCACTACGCCATTTCCGTACAAATACCCTACGTAATCACTACTCGTCCGCTCTCTACTACTACCGCCAGACGCACCACGAGCAACTTCACACAGCGTATTGAACCACTCACTTCATTGACTTCATGGAATTCGTTTCCTTCTCCCCGTCGGACGACGTCCGGTTCCACGCTCCAAGTTTCCATTGATCCCGAGGCCCTGCTTTCCATAAGCGCAAAAGTCGTCAAGAAAGCGGGCAAGTCCAAATAGTTTGTACACCGCCTCTTCCTGAGTCCATAACCCGCTCGGTTCATCTCTTCTCGACATGATAGACAACTGCAAACCATCCTCGTCTCCCAGCTCAGCATCCTCATCGGGTTCACAGTATACTGCCACATTGGAGGCAGTATATCGCCGCCGCCACGATGCCCCGACTCCTTCGCCTATGAGTGCAATGCCGGCCTGTCGTCCCATACCCGGTTACATCGCCGCCACGCTCCAACGAGGCTCCCGCTGTCTGGCCTTCTTCAAAAAACTCCGACCGGTTAGTGGAAACTCAGCAATTAACTTTCAATTACAGAAGGGATAATACCACTGAACTTTTCAAACACTCAAGTTAGCATCATGCCTCTCTGTT